>CABFWB010001362.1:125126-159595 GCA_902151455.1 Timema bartmani | reverse complement strand
GTTTTCTAAAATTTCGTTTATACCTTTGAGTATTTTGAAATTTTTGGATAGGGAAAATCTCCTGGAGTCCCTATCGAAAGTAATCATTTCACGTTTTAAAATATATATTTATTTATTTTCTATTTTAGCACCGCGTCTTACTACCCGTTCGGGTTATACGCTTAAGTACTAATTACGCTAATAGATTAGGAATGGGGAAAGTTGAATTTAGAGGAAGTGAACCCGCATTTGCGTGGAGGTAGAGTGGAAAACCATCTAGGAAAAACCACCCCCAGTTCACCCAACTGAGATTCGAACCTCGGTCTCCCCGTCCTCAGCAGTCGAGCTCAACACGAAACTAGCGCGTGAGCCAACTACGCCACCAAGGCGGGTTTTTAAATATATAGATAAAGTCTAAAATTAAACGGAGTATGTAGATTAAAGTTCTTGATATCGCTTTCTTGTTTCTCTTTTATTGTCTCTAGAACGCTGAAGAGGAAGGTAGTTCTTCTACCTCGAGCTAACCTCTTAATTTAACCAAATAAAAACATCTGGGAGGAAGTACTTCAAATACTAACGGAGATGTTTTGTAGGGAGTTGTAAAAATGCCATTTCTTCTTGCCGTCCGTTCTAAGAGGGCCACTTGTATTCGGACGTAATTGGACGTTCTAGGTATATCATTGAGCTACGTTTGTTTATCATCCAATTTAGAAATAACTGTTTACAATAGAGGGGAGAAAAAAAGTGGACGTAAACATAACGTAACTTTTTGCAATACCATTTATTATTTTATTACTTTTTTTTTTTTGCGTGGAAAAGGGAAAAATATGCTTTGAGAAAACAAGACTTGGAGAAACTTAATAGGTGGAGAGATAGAACAGTTATGCGAAGTTTGAGGTATAGTTGTTTTTTTATTGTGTCGCGTATTATTGACCCATCCGAGCTATTCTCATATTTACGCTTATGGGGTATGGATAAGAAAGGTAGTATTTTAGAAGAAATATACATGCGTTTGTTTCGAGCCAAAGTGAAAAACCATTTAGGAAAAAATCACTCTACGTATCCCCTCAACTGGGATTTTGACACCAACCTCTTTGTGAGTGACACAATGGGTCAGTTGAGGTTTACAAGGTTATTAACTCTCAAGAGATTAAACATTCTTACTTTGAGCTTGTGGAAAGGGTTTTTGATAAGAAAAAAAACAGCTAAGATCCGAAAAATTAATAATTTTTGGAGATTATTAAATTCCTCTTTTCACAGTTATAGTATAGAGGCAGATGGGTGGTTGCTGAGCGTGACCTTGAATTAAGTTAGTTTATAAGATGTGTTCTGGGATAATCAATAGATTCAGAAAATAAATGTCAAACACTCATAATAATAATAATGATGATGATGATGATGATAAAACGCGCTAGTACCACAGTAGACTAGACTTCCGATGACGGAGAGATCAAAGGGTGGTTATCCAAAATGGTTTCTCACTCTCCCTCCACGCAAATGAGGGTACACTTCCTTTAAATTTAGCCTTCCTAATCCTTAAAACCATTAGCGTAATTAGTACATAAGGGTATAATCAGAATGGGTAGTAAGACGCGATGCTAAAAAATATCAAACCGATAGGGTTGGCTCAGCGTCAGCTCCACTTTGACCAAACTGCATTGATGGGCACGCGTGCTAAGGTGTCAACTTCGTTTGGTCTGGGTTTTTTTCAGTGATGAGGAGTTTGGGGTTTGTATACCGGCTGTGTGTTTTAAGAGTGTTTTTTCCTCAAATGTTTTCCACTCTTCCCCCCACGCAAAGGCTGGGTATATTTCTTCTTAAATCCTACCTTGCTCAATCCTATACTAATAGTGTAAATATGTGGATAGCCCGGATGGTTATTAAATACTAAATGTTTCTGGTTTATTCAAGAACTGTTAAGGTGCAGCAGAAGGGAGCACGAGAAATTTTACAGTTTTAATAGCATCACATTTTTTTGGCCAAAATAAATCAAATATTTCTCCATTAGCAACATAGAGTTTAGTTTTCTGCACATCCTAATAGCAACAGATTTTGAATATCTGTCACGATTGTTCTGGAATTTTGTAAAAACTTTTTCTCTTTATTTAAAATGTTTTGACAAAATTCCGGGACATCCTTGACAGATATTCAAGATCTGTAGATATTAGCACGTGCAGAATACTCAACTCTATGTTGCTAATGGAGAAATATTTGATTTATTTTGGCCAAAAAATTTCAATCATATAAAAACTGTAAAAATACTTTCGCTCCCTTCGGCCGGACCTTAATTATTAGTATGTTTAGTAAATTAAACTAAATGTATCTACCAAGGCAATATTTTATTTCTTTTGGCAAAAAAATGTTTTTTATTTTCAAAACTACTCTACCGAGCTCGCGGCCACTTCTATACCACCTTATAAAAGTTATAAAGGGCTAATTTGACATTGGTCAATTCGAAAAAGTTGATAGTTTGAACCTACCATGATTATCTACGAAATTTCTATCTAAATCAATGGTAAGAACTAAAAACTAATATTTAAATCAAATCTTAGGAGGAAATATTTGTATAATTTGAAGCCTATTGTTAATATTTCAAGTATATACTCATATCAAAACGAACTTAATGATCTTTATTAAATCACCCAATATACGAACAATGTCAACTAGATGTATTGGCCCATAGTAAGAGAGAAGATTCAATGAACTAAAACCAGACTTAAAATACAACATTTTTAATACAACCAGTGAATTTGAAGAATTTGTTTATTGCGTCAAGATAAGTAAACTTTCAACAGACTAAGATCATTAGTTTTCAACGTAATGTTATTTAAGTGCAAATACTGATTTAAGTCTGCAATTTTATTATTTTAATTTTTCAAAGTTTTTATAAATATTGTTAAAAAATTTCTTGTGTTTTCATGTATGTATATTGTGTATGTGTGTTTAATATAGCATATATAAAAAGTGGATTGACCTGGTGGTCTAGGGGTAAGGTGTCAGACTTTTGTGCTGGGGGGTCCGGGGCTCAATCCTCGGTCCCGGCACAGTTTTATCTGATCGCCAAACCCTTCCTTCACCTCTGACAAGACGTGTATTAATCACAACATGTGAATGTGTGGAATGCCAGGCCTCTACCGTGGTTCGGATTCCACGTTAAACTGTAGGTCTTCCATTTCATCTTAAAATTACCCTACCATTACACATTAGCGTAAGTGCGTACAACCCGAACGGGTAGCAAGACGTGGCGATAATAATAATAATAATAATAATAATAATAATAATAATAATAAAAGTGTGTTTATATGTAGCATATTTTTATGTTATTAATATATTTTGTACCAGCCGACTTGATACTCATAAAAAGGCTCAATTCGAATTTTGAATATTTGGAATTATTTTAGATATCCCTTAGACTTTGAACTAAAAATGTTCTTCTGTATGAAGTAGTTGCAATGTCCATCCGACTGTAATTTTGTTTCGTGAACACCCTGTGAGTGAACGGTGCGTGGTGCTTCTTGAAGCATATCGACGTAACAACAAAGCGTGCAAATCGCGTCAGCACGCCCTCCCCCCCCCCCTTAACCCCTTCTCTATCTTCCACCTGTTCTAGCACCCTCCCCACGGGATACCTGTATATTTATGTCTGTTTTGATTCGGGAGATTCGCGGTCTCGTTTTTTCTTTAAATTGAATCACGCGGGAACAAAGTTAGGCCTACAGGTCTACAAGAACACGTACTATTTTTTCTCTCAGCACAGCGTCTTACTACCCGTTCGGGTTATACGCACTTACGCTAATGTGAAATGGTAGGGTGATTGTGAGATGAAATGGAGGACCTACAGTTTAACGTGGGATCCGAACCACGGTAGAGGCCTGGCATTCCACACATTCACAAGTTGTGATTAATACACGTCCTGTCAGAGGTGAAGGAAGGGTTTGGCAATCAGATAAATCTGTGCCGGGACCGAGGATTGAACCCCGGACCCCCAGCACAGAAGTCTGACACCTTACCACTAGACCACAAGGTCACCATGTACTAATTACGGTGATGGTTTTAGGGATAAGAAAGGTTATATTTAAAGTAAGTGTACTCGTGTGGAGGTAGGGTGAAAAACCATTTTGGAAAATTATTATTATTATTTAGCACCGTGTCTTACTACCCGTTCGAGTTATATGCTTAAGTACTAATTACACCATTGGGTTAGGGATTGTGAAGGTTGAATTTAGAGGAAGCGAACCCTCATTTGCGTGGAGGGAGAGTGGAAAACCATTTAGGAACAACCTCTCCCTCAGTTCACTCAGCCGTGATTCGAACCTCGATATCCCTGTCATTGGCAGCCTAGTCTACTGTGAGAGTACCGCCTTAAACCATGCGGCCACCAAAGTGGGTGACAGTTTATTACGGCAATAATACCAAACCATTTTTTAATTTAATTTTTAGAGGATTATCATATAAAAGTTTACAAATTGTCAATAATGCGACAGTGACGCGTTAGACCAGAGGCAACCTTTTTGATTTCGGCGGGGCATATGGGTTATATATAAAAAAACGTTGTTGGGCCAGTTTAGAAAAAAAATCTCATCAAAATAATTTAATTTTATATTTCTCATATAGTGATTATCTATTAGTCTATTTTTAATTAACACAATAAGTTTGTGGTTGTTGCGGTCGAAATAAAATCTATCGGTGGGCCAAGATTTGGTCCGCGGGCCGTAGGTTGCTGACCGCTGTGTTAAATCGTGAAACCACCGAGAAGGGTAAGAATGTAATCGGTAATGATCGTACCTAGTCGTTCTAGAAGAATTTGATTGAATGTCACAACAAACACATCTATAGAGGACTTAGAATAATAGTTATACCGTCAATGTTGCAATGTTATAGAATAGTTATTTCAGTTTTTTTAGCACCACCCCTTACTACCCGTTAGGGCTGTAGGCATTTATAATCATTACGCTAACGTGTTAGGGGTTAGGGATGAGAAGGGTTTAATTAGAGGAAGTCTACCCCCCCACCCCCCATTTGCATGGAAATACATATAGTAAAAACCACCCTCAGTACACCCGACTGGGATTCAAACACCGATCTCCCTATCATCGGCGGTTTTAAGTTTAATGTGAGAGTGACGCCTTAAACCATGTGGCCACCGAAGTGAGTTAGACTCGCTGTCAATCTTGTGCTGAACATATCAATAATAATAAAAACCTATTGAGTAGTTTAATTTGGAACGTACCCGCTTCGGTGACCGCATGAACTAAGGCGCTAATCTCGCAGTAGACTACACTGCAGATGACGAGATCGAGGTTCGAATCTTGGTCGAGTGTACTCATAGTGCCCCTACATGATCAGTCAGACTGTCAGTATTAATAAAAGAATAATTAATACTGACAATCCGACTGATCGTGTAGGGGCAGTACTGATGGACTGATGGACGGACTGACTAAAATACTGATGTGATCAGAATTTTCTGACCACATCAGTCTCAGTCCATCAGTCTTAACAGTAGTACTGACAGTAGTACCGACCGTGTGCGCGCGTTCGTCAGTATTTCCTTCACTCTCAGTAGCAAACAAAGACTGTCCACGCCTTTTCCTTATCGTCCATGTTGTTGCGCGTTGCATGAAGGAGCTGAGACTGATAAATTATTATTAGCACCGCGTCTTACTACCCGTTTGGGTTATACGCGAGACTGATAAAAATAATGATATGAAAACTGACTGTGTATAGCCTTATGGTAAATACTGATGCATACTGACAGTCAGGTTGTCATTGTTAGGACTGACAGTCTGACTGATCGTGTAGGGGCCCTATTCAGATGTTTTTTCCTAAATGGTTTTCCACTCTCCCACCACGAAAAGCGGGTACACTTTCTATTAATAAAACCTCCCGAATCTTTAAAACCATTAGCGTAATTGATGCATAAACGTATAACCCGGACAGGTAATAAAACGCGGAGCTAAAAAAAAAAACCTGACATTTCCTGAAATTGCTGCTTACACTTTGAATATTTTTTTAAAAATTTGAAATCTTTAGGTTCATATTTGGTGCTTAGGCTCTCATTAAAAAAACACATTAAAATTGTTTTGGGTTAAGCGCCAGGAATAACTGTAAAAAAAGAATTAACTCAAGTTTTAATTATAATAGATGGTGTTTTTCTTCCACTTGAAGACTACATTCCGAACCCTGCGGGATTAGAACCAGAATCTTTTAAAAGCGTCTAACCAGAAGCAAGACGTGACAGACGCGTCAACGCTTCCGGCTACGGCCTAGGCTCCCGTTTTTGCTGTCGTCATCAGCGGTAAAAATAAATAAAAAAAATGTTTCCAGGTTTTGAAACTCGTGAGAATGTTGTGTCCAGTTTATGTTTGTGCTATTTCTTTCTTTTTTTTTTTTTTATGGAAATGTCTCTTCATCAGAGCAGGGATTTACTTTGCACAACGACAGACTGCGCTGCTTGGAGACGGACGTGACGTCACGAGTAAAGTTCAAACACTGAAGGTCCGGAGCGGTAAGAAGACAAGAGCAAAAAAAAAAGTTGATCCCGTTTTAGAGTGATCGTCTTCAAGTATATAGTATCCTGGTTCGATTCCATTCGACGTTTTTTAGGGGACTTTTTAAAAAAGGGCTATCCCTGCTCACAGCTGATTAACCGGGTGGTTAGATGCAATACGCTAGAATCAGAAAACTTATCTAAGAGGAGCTACCTGCATTCTTCATTTGGCAACAACGAAATTGATAATAGTTTATTGATTTTTTAATTCTGAAATAACTTTTTTTTAGCACCGCGTCTTACTACCAGTTTGGGTTATGTACTTATGTACTAATTGCGTTAATGGTCTTAGGGATTAATAGGGCTATATTAAGAGGAAGTACACTCGTATTTAAGCAGAAGGAGAGTGGAAAACTATTTTGGAAAAACCACCCTCAGTACACCCAATCAAGATTCAAACCTCGATCTCCCCGACATCGACAGTCTAGTCTACTGCGAGATTAGCGCGTTAGACAATGCGACCACCGAAGCAGGTCTGAAATATTATTATTATTATTAGCACCGCGTCTTACTACCCGTTCGGGTTATACGCACTTACGATAATGTGTGATGGTAGAGTGATTATGAGATGAAATGGAGGACCTACAGTTTAACGTGGGATCCGAACCACGGTGGAGGCCTGGCATTCCACACATTCACAAGTTGTGATTAATACACGTCTTGTCAGAGGTGAAGGAAGGGTTTGGCAATCAGATAAATCTGTTCCGGGACCGAGGAGGTCTGAAATAACTTTAATTTTTGTATTTTTTTTTCAAATGTGGTTAAATGGTTTCAACCATTCCAGTATTTTTTCAGAGTCGAATAAATGAAGCCCACTCAAACTTTAATAGCTTGGAATATGTGCACCTGCATTCGCGGGTAGATAAGGTGTGCAAACTACGTGATATATTCGTTAATTTTGAAAAAGATGACACTTGGACACTCGGATCTAACCCGGGTCCTTGGGCTTACCACACCACTGAGCTCTCCAGGATTTGTACAGTCCTCGGGTTTATTCTTCACTCAAGAGTTTAAGGCTGATTCTGTTATGGACGTGTGGAAATCATCGGCTAGCTATGAACCACCATTGTAACTACAGCCATCAGTGACTTAGGAGTGGCTTCACGATTCATTTAGTACACAGACGATTATACAAGGACAATTTAATAGTTTCATAAGTGTTTGTTTTCTCCCAAAACTACGGTGTGTAGTAATCAATCATATGTGAAAAATGTAATCACAGTGCATTCGTCCGGAATTTGAAATCTCAAGCTCCACGTCAACTTTTATCAGATAGTAATAATATTGAACCTCTGGGCTACATCAAACATAGCCCAGTTTGTGGAAAGATTATCCAGTACTAATGTACCGTTACCCAGAGGACGCCCGAATGTACTGATCGTACATCCTTTCCGTGGAGGCTCTTTCCATGTACTTATGAGATGAGGTGATGGTGATAGTGAGTATGATGGTGATAGTGATAATGAGGGTGATAGTAAATATGAGGGTGATAGGGATAATGAGGGTGATAGTAAGAATGAGGGAGACAGTGAGTATGAGGTTGTGGAACCAGTGGAAATATTTAAACCTAACTTAAGTCTAACTAACCAAGCCCTGGTGACCGTTGAGGTAATTCCCCTTTCGGGAAAAAATACCGCCCGAGGTACCAGCCGGTAATCGAACCAGGGACCCCTATTCTCTTAGCCAGGTGCACTGACCACTACACCACGGTGCCGGTTCTTTTCACAGATTCCATGCGAGCCTAACGTCTTTTACCAGCTTGTCATCGATACGGACTGTGTCGTACACACAGAAAGCTAAGCTATGAATTTTTTTCGCCGAGATGTTTTTTCCGATGGCTGGCCAGGCAATTTTTCCATCTATCATTTTAAGCCATCTTACGTTGCGCATGCGCATAACGCAGTTTGGGCTCCGTGTTGAACAGACGCAGTGCTGGATGGGTTAAAATAACTAAAGAAGTTTTGAAGTTTTTATTTTCAGTTTGTTTCACGTGTATTTAAGTAATATTCTATTTAGGTTTTATATTTAATAAATGTTTTATATTAAAATGGAAGCGTTAATTGAACAAGTCAAACCTCCATCCGCTAAATTTTCTCCATCTTCCAAAACAACTGCTAACAGCAGCATCTTCTCTTCCTCAGTACTATCATCTTCTCTGCCTCAGTACTATCATCTTCTTTTCCTCAGTACTATCATCTTCTCTTCCTCAGTACTATCATCTTCTCTTCCTCAGTACTATCATCTTCTCTTCCTCAGTACTATCATCTTCTCTTCCTCAGTACTATCATCTTCTCTTCCTCAGTACTATCATCTTCTCTTCCTCAGTACTATCATCTTCTCTTCCTCAGTACTATCATCTTCTCTTCCTCAGTACTATCATCTTCTCTTCCTCAGTACTATCATCTTCTCTTCCTCAGTACTATCATCTTCTCTTCCTCAGTACTATCATCTTCTCTTCCTCAGTACTATCATCTTCTCTTCCTCAGTACTATCATCTTCTCTTCCTCAGTACTATCATCTTCTCTTCCTCAGTACTATCATCTTCTCTTCCTCAGTACTATCATCTTCTCTTCCTCAGTACTATCATCTTCTCTTCCTCAGTACTATCATCTTCTCTTCCTCAGTACTATCATCTTCTCTTCCTCAGTACTATCATCTTCTCTTCCTCAGTACTATCATCTTCTCTTCCTCAGTACTATCATCTTCTCTTCCTCAGTACTATCATCTTCTCTTCCTCAGTACTATCATCTTCTCTTCCTCAGTACTATCATCTTCTCTTCCTCGGTACTATCATCTTCTCTTCCTCAGTACTATCATCTGAACTCAAACAATACATTTTGGAGAACGCCATCATAACTAAACTTCACTGGATCAGACCAGAAAGAAACAACACTGAATTCTGGGTAAAAGAGGGACCATTGCTTAGCTTATCTTAGCAACGAGTGTGGAACCAAACTGACAAAGTCTTAGCACAGCTCAGCATAGCTTAGCGTTCTGTGTGTACCGGCCTTTAGGAGGAGTAAAATGAACAGAGCTGACATATACTGGAAAACACAGTTGATAATAGAGTGTAGTTGGTCTTAGAGTCAGACACACTAGCCTGCCACTGCTATCCTCTATCCTGTTATTACCAGCCCCTATCCTGACATCATCAGTCACTATCCTGCCATCACCAGTCGTTATCCTGCCATTACCAGCCATTACCAGCCCCTATACTGCCATCACTAGCCCCTATCCTGCCATCACCAGCCCCTATCCTACCACTACCAGCTCCTATCCTGCCATTACCAGTCACTATCCTGCCATTGCCAGTCACTATCCTGCAATTACCAACTATTACCATCCCTTATCCTGCCATTACCAGCCCCTATCCTGCTATTACCCGCCCCTATCCTGCCATTACCAGTCGCTATCTTGTCACTACCAACCCCTACACTATCCTGCCATTGCCAGCCACTACCAGCCCCTATCCTGCCATTACCAGTCACTATCCTGCCATTGCCAGTCACTATCCTGCAATTACCAGCTATTACCAGCCCCTATACTGTCATTACCAGACACTATCCTGCCATTACCAGTCACTATCCTGTCGTTACCAGTCATTATCAGCACCTATCCTGCCATTACCAGTCATTACCATCCCCTATCATGCCATTACCAGTCGATATCTTGTCACTACCAGCCCCTACACTATCCTGCCATTACCAGCCACTATCCTGCAACTACCAGCGTACCAAAACCTAACCTAGCGATCTTAGCAGCGTTATAACATGGATTCTTCCAAGCTTGTTTTGTATACACAGAAACAGTTCCTTGTGGTTCTAATTATTGAACCCTCGTTTTATGATCCTCTGTCCGCCAAACAGATTTATATATCCCTTCAGACAAGACTTGTATATCCACGTTCTCACGGAAGTCGGCAGTACTACTCTAGACGAGTGTATTTACAACCAGTGGCGGTTCGCAAGGTTCACGCCTCCCATTAAAATGTAAATGTGACAAGCCCAATATTCTGCTCAAGTCAAGATGGGCCGATCGAACGTGTTTCACCCGCTGGGTCTAACGCGCTACTCTCACGGTAGACTAGACTGCTGAAAACAGAAGATCCTGGTTGGATCTCAGTCGGGTGCACTGAGGGTGGTTTAAAAAAAATACTTTTTTACACTCGCCCTCCACGCAATTGTGGGTACACCTCCTTTAAATATATCCTTCCAAATCCTTAAAACCGTTAGCGTAGTTTGTACAAAAGCGTATATTATTATTATTATTAGCACCACGTCTTACTACCCGTTCGCGTTATACGCACTTACGCTAATGTGTAGTGGTAGGGTGATTGTGAGATTAAATGGAGGACCTACAGTTTAACGTGGAATCCGAACCACGGTGGAGGCCTGGCATTCCACACATTCACAAGTTGGTGATTAATACACGTCTTGTCAGAGGTGAAGGAAGGGTTTGGCAATCAGATAAATCTGTGCCGGGACCGAGGATTGAACCCCGGACCCCCAGCACAGAAGTCTGACACCTTACCTCTAGACTGCCATGTCACCCTTAAAAGCGTATAACACAAACGGGTAGTAAGCCGCTGTGCTAAAAAAAAAATAATGTAAGAGACCAGTAGTATATAGCCGACAAACCCTGATGGCGTACGCTAAAAGGTATATAAAAAAAGATAAAAATACTATTTAAGGAAAATACGATTTTGTCTGATCATTTATTCATGTTTGTTTGACTTGTTTCGAAAGTAATTAAAATACTCATTTCACCATTTGTGAGCAACTGTTACACACATTTATAATTTGTTGGAAGGCCTCAAATTCTAGTTTAAACATTGGTTTGCGTTATTTACAGTAAACTGGAGAAGAATTTTGTATGTAGGTTTTTTTTTTATGAAAAAGGTACACATAAAAAAATGTTGTCTTGCTGAGATGATTAAACCGGTGCGCATGAATTGCGGAACAACTCATCCGAGCTTGGTAAAACCATTACACGAACTGCGGGGTAAAAATTAAATTCATAATGACTTTGTTCAAAATGTAACATGGAGGTTAAGTTTGGTTATGTTAGGTTAGGAGTTGAATGGGATTACAGGTTGTTCCACAATTCATGTGGACCGGCTGACAGGTATTCTTTATTCCGAGATCCGAGTGCGCCCGATTAAACAACTACGCTCTATTTGAGTTATTATTTAACCGACATTTAACAAACAAGTGAAGGTCATTAGTTCCATAGCAAGTACTTAAAGTTAAATTCTAATTACTCACTCTCGCTTGGTTTCTTAACACTCAAATATTTAAAATAAATGTATTTAATAAAATAGTTGAACATCCATAGTTTGAAACAAGAATCTCTATCTCCACTATTGAATTATTCTGGTGTTACAATCGACAAACTTGTTTGCACGATTACATAACATTAAAAAAACCATATTAAGAGCGTGCATCACATGCCAATCAACTCTGTGATACAATCGCTTAGAATTAGTAAATTTACACCAACATTATTGGACGTGGATCATTTCTTATTAAACATTAATGGAGATAAAGAGTTAATAGAAGTTCCTAATACAGAACATTGTTGAAATATTAAATGATATTTGGACAAAAACTGCATTGAAAAGGCCGTTTTTTGATCATTTTAGAATGACTTCACAGATAAGCACTGTACACAAATCTTCATTCTGTCATAATAGGGACATACTGTAGTTATTAACAAGAAACTTTGTCACTTTGTCCACCATCGTCACCGCGGAAATTGTCGAGTTATCATTCAAATACGAATGCAATGCACACATTTCTAGCATATCGTAGGTGTTTTCTTTTCCCTTTTACTCCCATAATACCTCGCGCGAGCTGAGCTAAGTTGGGTCTGCTATGATGAACACTCTTAATAATAGATATTCTATCATACCAAGCATCCCTATTATGTTTTACATCCTGGTTTCAAAACGGATGACCTTCAGGTACAAGGTTTTTTACATGTATGTATATATATATATATATAAATGTATGTCTAGCATGCACTTATATATATATGTATGTCTAGCATGCACTTTATGAACAAAGAATTACACCACCACCACACAAATTACAAACAAACATAGCCTTTGACAGTAACACATAACGGTGAACCACAAAGTCTTAGCTTCTGGATATAAATTACCATTTTTTAAGCCCTCTTAGAGGTCAAATAAGGGACCTCTATACGTGTAATCAGCTCTTCTAACCACTCGACCACGTAGACGACCTCGACAATGTTTAGGTACTTCCCCGAGTTCAACATTCGCGGCTAGCACTTGCGCCAACTTTGTAGTAAAGTTGTAAGGTAGACTGCTCGCAAGTCATGAATCCTCTAGTTCAGTTGAAGGTGCTTGCATTTAAAACATGAAAAACAATCGTTTTGCTATTGTAAACGTTGACAAAAATATAAATCATTATTATAATTACTAGCATAATACCTGTTCACTAATTTTTTTTTACATCCATTACTGTTTCCAGCCTATGGCCTGAGGTCAGTATTTTATTAAAGCCATATATTTTTCCACTAACAGCTTGCTAGGCCTGTCATAGCTTCATTTGTCTTATAATCTAACGTAAGACTAGGACAAGCACAGCATCCAGTCCCCAGCCGTAAATTCAACACCGTAGAAGGTTAAACTCACATTTCACCAATATTAATTTTTTCAACTATGCCGGTAATCGAACCCGGGACCCTCATTTCAGTAGACAGACACACTATCGACTAATTTAAGTTGTCGGATACCTGTTTACTAATAAAGTAATAAAATGTTTTCAATTTCGGGTGCAAAAAAGTTTGTATTTTCTTAAAGGCCCTTCATATAAATATTGGAGTGTATTCATAATCGGTTGGCGATCACGCTATAGTCCACAAAGTTGGCCAAATGGCAAATACTACTCTCTTTATTCAAAATTCACTTAACCAACTTATGAGTGACCCCATCATTGGTCCACGGGGACTCGAACCCATTTGTAGCCAGTTAGTGATAATCGCTGCTACCACCCACCCCTCTTTCAAGGCCGTAGGCAGCCAATAATTTCAAGGGGGGTTTGGTGGGCACATCCCCCAATTGCCGGAGGCTAGAAAAAAAATTTATATGATAGAGAGTTCTAGAAGATATTTGAAGTGTTTTTTATGGCAACATAGCCCCCTAGCTACCGAAGAATAGGAAAATTGCCAAATATTAAACCACTCTAGAAGTTATCTGAAGTGCTTTTCATGGTAACAAAGCGGCCTAAATTGTACTTGTATCTTAATTTTTATATTGTTTGAGCCATAATTAAAGCCGTATATATTTTTTTCATAAAATTTCTGGGGGGGGGGGGTTTAAACCCCCAAAAACTCCCCCTGGCTACGGCCTTACCCTCTTTGTTGATTTTTTGTCACCCAATGCGTATGAATAACGCAAATTAGAGCTCTCTTTAGCCAGAGCTCTAAACGCTAATGTGTCAGGGATTTTCGTGGGGGGAAAAACACCAACATCACATGTGATTGGTATTTGAGCCCCTGATTCCCCCTTCATCGGCAGTCCAGTATGTTGCGAGAGTGATGGCTTAGACCGGTGGTATCCAACCTGGGGTACGCGTACCCATGGTGAAGATATCTTTAGGGATAGTTTTTTTTAGCTCCAAGTCTTATTACCCGTTCAGGTTATACGCTTATGTACTAATTACGCTAGTGGTTTTAGGCATTAGTAAGGTTATATTTAGAGTAAGTGTATTCGCATTTGCATGGAGGGATAGTGGAAAAATTATCTTGGAAAAAAACCCACCTTCAGTACACCCGACCGAAATTTGAACCTTAATCTCCCCGTCATTGGCAGTCTAATCTACTGCGAGAAAAGTGTGTTAGACCAGCCGGTAACCGAATCGGGTCACCCCCTATTAAGGAGATTGCCTACTTGGATATTTCGAAGCGATTTTGCGAAGCGGTTTGCATCTTAACTTGTCGCACCTAAGCAGTCTTAGACGCCAATGTACGAAATAGAAAGAGAGCGAAGAAAATTAAAAGTTCACCCTGTGAGTTCTCTTGTTTAGCAGCTGATAACATTTCCACTCTTCTTTAGACGAGTTTACACACACACACTTTAATATTTGCTCCCTGAAAACATTGACTTGCTTTTTAATTTTACCTTTTTCTTGTTTCCTATTCTAGATAGACGTATGCTACCACGGACTTTTTTAATCTACATCCTGTCGGGAAGAATCCTACAGGACATTTTCGTGACCAAGACAAATATCCTGGATTGTAGAGGATTTATAAAACAAATACGTTTACAAACAAATTACTTAAAATTAAAATAATAATTTTGTGACACTGTAGGACTATTTCTAGAATTATTTAACCAATCGTGGTTTTTGTTTCAACGTTATATCTATAGAACTCGTTGAATAAAACGTAAATTCATTAACATGGGAAATTCTATCTTGACCTACCGTGACGTCATGTCTTGTAGCCCATCCTCCCACCTCCACAAGATAGAATGGGTGGCTAACTGGTTCAACTCGACATACGCTGTCGTTCATCCGTGTCGGCTCTGTTTGATGTGGGTCACTCCTGTGGTCCGTCTCTTTGTTTCTGGTCGTTAGTTAAACCGTCTGTTGGTTTGTTTGTTTGTTACAGTGAAGAAGCGCCATGTGGACGCTGAGGATATTAATGCTGGGACAGTTTGTTTGCTGGACGGCGATGGCCGATTCGACAGAGATCACAGGTAGGGAACATTGTTTTCCGATAATAAAGAGGAAATATTCTTGTTATTTTTACTATTACTATTATTATTACTATTATTATTATATAAAGTTTTAAGTTGTTGTCAAACAAAAGGTACTAACACCAGCCGAGGGGTATAAATCACCCGCCCCAGTAGCTGAGTGGTTTAAGACGCTAGACTCGCATTGCCATTCGATTCCGGCTGGGGTTTTTTTTCAGCACCGTGTCTGACTACCCGTTCGTGCTACACTGCGTGGAAGGAGAGTTGAAAACCATTTAGGAAAAGCAACCTTCAGTGCACCCGACCGGTTTTGATTCCTGATCTCCCCATATTTGGTAGTTTAGTCTAGCACGGTAGTAGCGCGTTAGACCATGCGGCCACCGGAGCAAGTTAGAGTTAGATTTTTTTACATTTATTTTTAGAACCACGTTCGGGTTATATGCCTCCAGTTAGATTAATTCCCTATATTGTCGGCTGTGATCGAATCACTGCCTAATTAGAGAAGAAAAGAACATTCTAGTATTTTAGTTGTTTCGTGTGTGTTAAAATAACCCTTATGGATTTGGAAATTTAAATACCTTCTAGTTAAGATTATAATATATCTTAAATTTGGTTGATTTCACTATTATTATAAAACTTATAAATTATTAAGTTGATTCAAAAACAAATTTTTTGCGATAGACACATATCTGAGTTGTCTTGAACAGGTAAGACAGGTAAATTACTAGTGGGTTAAGATGTATTTGTATCGTCCTCTATTGAGGCAAACGATTATAAATTTATTTGAAATCAAACTTACTCATCTTGTAAACTTAAATTACTGTGATATATGAATATCCTAAATGGTTAGTAAGACGCCAAATACTTTGAAAAAATTAGATGCGGTATCGTTTTTGGTTCATTTTATATAAGATATAAATGCATGTTACTTTTTTTTGAACGTTCCGATGACTCTCAAAAGGACGATCACGTAATCAGATTCTCTCAAAATATACCATTTAAAAATCTAATTGTTTTGGCTGAGGTTGACCGCGTTGGTCTTGGGGTAAAGTGCCCACCTCAGGAGCCGATGTTCGTGGGTTCAAACCCAGCTGGGGTCGACGGATCTTTCCTTGGGCAGTAAAAATCCGTAACACAACTTCCTTCGGAGGGGAAGTAAAGCCGTCTTCGGTCCCAGGTCGATTGTGGTATGTTAAAGAACTGTGCAAGTTATGCGAAAATACCTTTGTTGCCAAAATTGGTAGGACCTTTCATTCTCGCTCATAGAAAATTCTCTTGTGCTGGCTGATATAATTAGTCGGTTCATAAATGGCATGTTAAATAAATCAAATGATTGAAAAAACAATTTTAGCTGAGTGTACCATAAAATATGTGTGTAACTACTTAAGTATACGAATCTGGGAGAACTGCTTTCCAATAAGTTGTGAAGGGACCTTAATAAATCTAGATAAACCTGTCCACAAGTGAGTAAATATCACATATATTAGGGAAATTTAACTGTGGTACATTTAACCTGTCCACAAGTGAGTAAATATCACATATATTAGGGAAATTTAACTGTGATACATTTACCCTACATAATTCTGGTAATTTTTTGTGCAGCTAATGCTTGCGTGCAGTCATTTGTGGTTTTTTTTTTCTATTGAATGAAACGTTTTAAACAAGTTTCCAAATAATTTGTTGAAAGTAAACTTCGGGAAGTTGAATTAAAAAAGAACGTGTTGCATATGTTTCAAGGTCGATAAAAAACAATCACGTTTTAATTTAAAAGGGCAAAATTAGAACTGAGCGTGTCGGGAACAAAAATGTTTAGAGGTTTGTATACATTTTATATTATAGTTTAAGAAACAATATTAATATATGTCAACGTTAGTTGATACCAAAAGTTATCTAGAACCTATTTGTTATATTTGTTTTTCATCCATCTCATATTTAATTTGAATCAGGTTAAATTTGAAAATTTTTGACATTGAGTACCTGGGCGAGCATATAAATTGTTTTTAACAAAAAATAATTTTAATTTTTTTTTCATCTCACATGATATTATGGTGGATTTTTTTATTTGAAAATTTAGCTTATGGTAATTTTCTCTTTTGGCTTAGCCCTAAATGGTTTTATGGTTAATACTACTATTTCCTTGTAGATTTTAGAGCAACACTAGAATTGAAAATATCAATATTTTCTGTATTTATGTTCAGAAAAATGAATATTTGCGACCTTTGTCACATCTCCTATTCACACGAACCAATATCGTAACAGGTCCTGACATAAACAAAGTGCCTACAATCCTCCAATAAACATGAAACTTTTTTTTTCAGTTAATGTTTATGAATGTTTAGGAGATCTCATTTTTTATATACAGTAAATTTGATCAAAATGGATTCTCAATTATTATTTTTGATTAATTCACTATTCATTTATTGGATGTTTTTATTTTCAATTAACATATTAAACAAGCTATAATATAACAGTATAGAGATTGGCACTTTAAGAAATTGTAACTATTATGACCTTGAATTGGGATGTAAAACCATACTATATTGTTAAGAAATCACCCACTCGTTTTGGTGGCTGCATCGTCTAAAGCGCTACTCTCGTGTTAAACCAGACTGCCGAAAATAGGGATATCGGTGTTCGATCCCGGTCAGGTGTACTAATGGTGGTTTTTCCACTTTCTCCAAGCAAATGCGGGCGTACTTCATCTAAATTAAACCCTCCTAGTTCCTAACACGTAATTAGTACATAGGCGTATAGCCCGCTTCGGTGGCCGCGTGGTCTAAGGCGACACACTCGCAGTAGACTAGACTGCCGATGACTAGGAGATCTAGGTTCAAATCTCAATCGGGTGTATTGATGGGGTTTTTTCCAAATTGGTTTTCCACTTTCCCTTCACGCAAATGTGAGTACACATCCTATAAATATAACTTTCCTAATCCCTAAAAAATATTAGCGTAATTAGTACATAATCGTATAACCCGGACGGGTAGTAAGACGCGGTGTTAAAAAGAAAAACATCCAAATTTAACTTAGTAAAAATCAGCTCCTACCTCTCAGGTTAGAGTAAGACGTGCTAACCACTCTCCTTAACCTACCAGGAAGAGGATAATGAGGCAAATTGATCTCAGAGGCAGAAAGATTGATTCTGAATCGGATGGCAAGAGTTTGAATCTCAAGCATTGCACTTTTGACTAGGTATTTTGACTGAAGTTATATCATGAGTCACATTTGCAAGAAAATGCTGTTACACCTTCTTAAAATGATTCCCTCCTAGCCCTACCCTGAGCTCATACTTTGATTTTTGATTAGTTAGTTTAATTTAACTACAGTCCGAACGAACATGAAAAGGCGAATCACTACCCCCAAAAAATTAACAATATCAAATTTGAGAGAGCAATTTAAATATAAGGATTCTCGCACAATTTTTCTAGATGTTCATACTCCCTTACCCCCATCAACCCCCATTTCACGATGAATAGGTCTTCAAAATTTCAAGATACAATAACAACAGTGAACTAACAATAATAGTGGAACCATCCCTCTTTTTTTTAGATACAAACAGATTTTTTTTTTAGGAATGTTGGCTGATTTAATTTTATTTATTGTAGTTATTATTTCCTGAGGCTTAATCTCACGTTTATTTGACCAAGGACGATACAAAGCAAGCTAAAAGCCCCTAAATGTTTAGGTCACTGACTTACATAGACGTATGAAGAGTTGCCTACCCACTCCATCTAACGGCGTCAAAGTTACTAATTTTTCTTTTTAGCGGAAGACATGACCTTGGTTTTAAATAGTTCGGCAGGGCGCACGGAATAGTATTATTGTTATTTTAACAAGGGTTTGAACACCAGTGGGGCTACTTTTATAGAAAACACTGAATCATCAATGTTACCTGCTTATGGTACCTTTGCTACCCTCTTATTTGGTCGAATTAACTAAGTCGTTATTCTCGCAATATACTAGATTGCCGTAAATGGGGATGCTGGGGTTCGAATCCCAGATGGGTTTATTGAGGGCACTTTTACCTAAATAGCTTACAACGCTCCCTAAGCGAATATTAGAGTATATTCGCTTTAAAGCTCAAACATTCTAAAGAGCGTAAATATGTGGATAGCCCAAACGGGTACTTAGTAGGACGGATATATTTAATAAAAGCCTCTTAAATTTAGGAGGAAGATTCGTTGCCAACTGAACAAAGGTCCCTGTTTTGGGTGTTCTCTACATGCCTGAAAGATGCATCATGGGTAAAATAAGGGTTTCACGTTACTCGGTGACATTAGAAGGCTTGGGCCGCATTTAGAAATATGGCGGCCCCTAAGCACATGAGTCACCCTCTCACAACCCGCCCCCACCGAAACATCATACTGTTAAATGTTAATGAACACAAAAAATAATGTTGTAGGCCTATTTATTGCTACTATTTACAGTATTTAATTTTGTAACCACTTTGCAAAATGGTTGTACTCGTCTATATCTGGCTCGGCTTCACATATGAGTGACTCAATTGTTAGCCGACAGATGGCAATAGTAGACACAATTGAACTCTAACAATACACTAGCGCTTTATAACAAGCAAGCTTCAGCTACAGCTGAGTCTACGTGTGTTGTTTTTAGTGATAGATATGTTAATTCATGTTGAAGAAAAGGGTTTCGGTTTCATATCCCGTGACGTAGTATCTCGGAAAGGGCGTTGCTGTAAACAATTTGATTTTTTTTTTAATGTTGCGCCCCCAAAAAATCTCGCGCCTTGGGCACATGCCTAATTTTGCCTATTGGGTAATGCGGCGCGGTTGGTGGGACTGAATGTGTCTAGATAAGTATAGTTTTACCTTTCGTTAGTGTTGGCATTACTGACATTTATTTCTATATGGACTTACACCTTCATCGGTGGTCACGTGGTTTGATGCATCACATCTCGTGTTTGACTCATTTACTGGAGACAAGGAGATCAGGGTTTGAATCTTGGTTGGGTCATGCAGAGGGTGGTTTTTCCTAAATGTTTTCCTACCCTCTCTTGATACAAATGCAGGTAAATTTCTTCTAAAATGCGACCTTTCTCATCCTTAACACTGTCGGCGTATTTTTTTAAATTTATACCCGTTCGGTTTATAAACATACTTAATAATTACGTTATTGTGTTAGGGGTGAGGAAGATCGGCTTTAGAGGAAGTGTATCCACATTTGCGTGTAAGGAGAGTCGCTAACCATTTAGGGAAAAAAACACCCTCAGTACACTCAACCGGGACTCAAACCACAATATACCCAACGTTTGCAGTCCAGTCTATTTCCAGCGTGCGTGACTCCTTAGACCATGCGGCCACTGAAGTGGGTATCGGCGTAATCAATCTACGCGTCTACAGATCCAAAGGTCCCGGGTTCGATTCTAGCGCTTATAAAATGTACATGTGAAGCAGTAGGTCTGTAACGGGGTCGAACTCAGACTCGTGAGGACAAATTAGGTGCTACTCGGATAAATACATAGCAGCTCTGGGCTTTAAAACTGAGTGGGTTTGTTTTGCTGACCGCATTACACCCTCTAACCACAAATGTTGGCACTATCATCACTAACGGTGGTGGCCGCTCGGTCGGTGTAGCTCGCTTGAGGGTTCACGCCATGGAGTATAGCCCGGACAGGTCCTAAAGCGCGGTGAGCTATCCAAAATAAGGTGGTATCGACTTTCTTTTGAAATCACCTCTAAGCTAATAATACCACCTATACCCAATATCACCTCTGAGGAAACTGCAGGTCTTATGGAGAAAAGCTTTATCTTTGCTCTCTCTCGGTAAACTGTTGCCAAATCTCCTCGCTCTCAGTTATGTCTGAAGGTGGTGTGCTGGGGGTAAGAAGGAGCTACTGGCAACCTCGACTAACCAGCGTTGCCAAACTTGTCCTATATTTGTATGAGGGGAGATTGACCACACAAAAAAAGATAGAATGACAACGCTGTTTCCCAATAGTAGCCATGCAGTTCCCTCGGGTATGATATCCAGTGTAGCCATACAATGTCCTACCTGTCTGTTAGTTTATCGGGATGCTGTGTAGGATGAATGGACCGGACTATAGACCATACACCGCCCGTTTCCTGCGTCTATACACACCCGGGTGACCATGGGAGTTAGCACTTCCGATGAGCAGACTAGGCACGACGACTAACCTCACAGTTCCGGTCTGAATCATGGAAACACCATTGGTCGGCCTTTTGTTCAAGTCGTGGAGGTGAGGGGGAGGGGGGAGGATAGTGTTCAGAGGAAGCCTGGAGGTCCATGGATAGAAAAAAAAAAGGTATTTTATGTGATGGTTTTAAATTCACATAATCAAAAACACGGTATAGCTATTTTGGAGTTAAGAAATATTTTAATAGTATGTTTGGGCTACATCAATCTACAATTGGGTTTGTGTAAATATTAGCCATTACTAATGTACCGTTGTCCAGAGGACACCCGAATGTACTAATAGTACATCCTTTCCGTGGAGGCTCTTTCCATGTCCTGATGATATGAGGTGAAATGAGGGTGATAGTGAGTATGAGGGTGTGGAACCAGTGGAAACATTTTAACCCAAAACCCAACCCCGGTGACCGTTGGAATTATTCCACTTCCGAGATAAATCCCCCGGTATCAGCCGGGAATCGAAACTGAGACCTCTAGGTCATCATTCATGGTCTCTGGCCACTATACCACGAGGCCAATTATCAAGAAATATTGAATTTAGTTTAAAAGTAATCAACTTTTGATTTACAGTGTTATATAACCCACGATGTAGTCAAAATGTATGCATATAGGCTAGTAATTTACAAAGTTAATGTAAAATGTGATAAACAAAAGAAGAAATATTCAGTTGATAAATATGAATATAAATATATATATATATATATATATATATATAGGGTGATTAAAATTAATGAGATATTAAAAATTCAAATAAAAATTATAACTAACATCAAATCATTAGTATGGATAGTTAAGTTAAGCAAATCGATGCTACATTATTTAGTAAGTCATATGGTTTTTTTAGCAACACGTCTTACTACCCGTTTAGGTTATACGCATATGTACTAATTACGCTGATGTGTTAGTGATAAAGAAGGTTGAATTTAGAGGAAGCGTACCCGCATTTGCTTGGATATAGAGAGTGGAAAACCATTTAGGGAAAACCACCCTCAGTACACCCAACAGGGATTCGAACCCCGATCTCCCCGTCATCGATAGTCTAGTCTATTTTGAGAGTGACGCCTTAGACCATGCGGCCACAGAAGCAGGTTATATGTAGTTTAATTAGAAATAAGCTAATACAGGTTATAACATTTTAAATTATTAATCAAGTACTGTTCTTAAATTATAAGATGATGTAATAAAATAAATAAATTTCTATAAAAATGTTTTTCCACTCTGTTGTTTAGAGCTCTTCTCCTTAATTTGTATGTTGACGAAATTGTCATACAATTAAGTTGACGACAAGTTTCGATGGCAAAACATCATCTTCAGTTCCGAGGAAAACCGATGCATACATTTAAAACTTGTAAAACTCTTTACTAAAATTATAAACATTACAAATATATTATATATCATTTGTTAAATACTGATATTTTTGTTATTTATTGCACAAAGCAGAATTAATAAGTAGAACCATGCCAGTACGGTAGGGAAAATAATAAGGGATTTTTTTTTAACTTAAAATAAACCATTTATTCTTTTATTTAAGTGATTTTATGCCCTTAAAAATAACCCCTCTCACGTTCACTATTTTTATTTCAATAAATTTGAACCCTTATAAATATATTGCTTAATTTTTTTTTTTTATTGGTCAACGTAAACAGCTCCGAAATACAGTTCGTGTTTGTCTTGTTTTTAATTAGTTATTTTAATACTAAATCAACTTTTTAATTTTAATATTAAAAAAATTACGATATAACTCTATTTAAACAGCTGTTTAGTTTTATTCGGTGATAATTATAACAGTGTAATGTCAACGTTGTGTGACTTTTTACCGGGTAGTCAATTAATTGAAAATAATACCATTCTTGCATTATCTCAAAAACTCAAAGGTCCACAGATAAAAAAAAATGAATGTTTATATTATTTATTAAAATTTATATAAACAAAAAAGTCTTGATATTAAATTACGATTATTTCAGTTTCAATTTACACGAGCAGAGTGGCGCAGTGGAAGCGTGCTGGGCCCATAACCCAGAGGTCCGTGGATCGAAACCACGCTCTGCTAACTTATTTTTTTATTTTTCTAAAATANTTTTTTTTTTTTTAGCTATTAAATTAAATCTTTCTATTCAATGTCATTTTTTACCAAAAATAAATAAAACAAATTTAGAGAATTCTTACTTATTTAAAACAAACTAGTTTTCTTTTTATGATAATACTCATATTATAGATAGCCAACAAATAATTGGTTTAAGCTAAGGCATTCCTCTTGAAAGTAAAGAACTAAATGTTATTGTTTATTATTAGTTTTGATTATATTAACACGATTTTACATATTTCATGAAAAAAGGCACATTTCATTTGATTTTGGACACTTCTGAATGTTTCTATATTTAACAACAATAACTGGGAAACAAATTTCAAATCATTAAAGGGATGGTTGGTGAAATTTTATTTCTACATTTTGGTTTATGTGAGTGTTAAAACAATTTTTTATTGTTTTGTTTATCTATGTGTAGGAATAAATTTTACCTTTCATTGTATGTTTGTTTTTAGTAGAATCGTAAATTTAAATGATTTTTAGTTTTTATACTCTAGTTTAAACATTATTTGTCTTGAGTTTTTGCATTGAATATATCGGATATTTGAGATAAAAATACTCTTGATTTTTTTAATTTAAATACAGTTACATTCTCTAAATTAAGTTTATTAATTTCCCATTTATGATGTAAGTAAGATAGTATATGACATATATTTCTTAACGACGCTGCCTACTAAGTGAATTCAAAGCGGGTTTCATCTCAGCTTGACGTACCTTAGCACACTACGTACTATCACAATCAGACGCCAATACAATAAATAGAAAGAGAGAGAAGCTTCGGTGGCCGCATGGTCTAAGACACTAGTCTCGCAGTAGACTAGACTGCCGATGACGGGGAGATAGAGGTTCTAATCTTGGTCGAGTGTACTAAGGGTGGTTTTTCCTAAATTGTTTTCCATTCTACTTCAACGCAAATATGGGTACACTCCCTCTAGATATAACCTTCTTAATCCCTAAAGCCATTAGTGTAATCAGTACATAGGCGTATAACGTGAACGGGTAGTAAGACGCAGTGCTAAAAAAAAAGTATTTTCCTTAACTTAAGAAAATAAATCTTTATCTCAAATTCGTAGAACACTAAAGAGACCTGAATTTTAGTTTTAAAGAAAATGTATTTAAAAATGGAAAATTTATAACATAGGGCCAGTTTCATAGTCAGATTTAGTACGCCTCAAGTGCGGCGCTATACTAAATACAAGACGTCACCTACCTGAAATTGAATGGAATGGGCCAGTTTCATATGCAAAACTGGCCCATTCCATTTTGATCTAGGTAGGTGTCGTCCTGTATTTAGTATCGACTCTCACTTTAGGCTCACTAAGTCTGACTATGAAACTGGCCCATAGTCTTATATGGACATTCAAATTTACAAAGTGTTTGAGAAAATTTTAGTATGGATGGCATTATTTTTTTACAATTTCACCCCACACTCCCCAACGGTTTCAGAGAGGAGTTTGGCGGAGGTAAGGAGTGGAGGGGATGACCTTTTCGACCTCCGGTAAAAAAAAAGAGTTGTAATTTTATTAACAGTTGCACATCTTCAGTTCAAAAGATTCCTATCAAAACCCTCATTTGTAAATTTAGACCCATTGTAATAATATTTCACGTCTGGGCTACATCACTTGTGTAGTCCAGTAGTGGGAAAATTATCCAGTACTAATGTACCGTTGTCCAGGGGACGACTGAATGAACTAATCGTACATCCTTTCCGTGGAGGCTCTTTACATGTCCCGATGAAGTGATAGCGAGTATGAGGGTGTGGAACTAGTAGAAACACTTACAACCCTAACTAACCCAAACCTGATGACTGTTGGGGTAGTTCCCCTTTTGGGAAAAATACCCTGGATACTAACCGAGGATTGAACCCGGGACTCTTAGGCTCGTAGCCAGGTGCACTGACCACTATACCAACTAATTTAAATCCATAAAAAAATGTCGATATTGGGTCTTACAAGAATATACACTTTCGTACTAGAGAGATAAATAGCAAAAATTTCATCTATGTCTGAAATGCTTTAAAAGTTAGGAAGGGAACGTATTAGGTAATTAATTCTTCTGTCCTACTTTCCATCCAAGGAAGTACCGGTACATTGCATTAACATGTAGAGTGAATCGTTACACACATTACCACTTCCTTTCTTCTTTCGTAAATTTACCCGTGAGTCGTCACTCCACTAAATGTAATAAATAAACCGTGCTAAAGTGGAACATTTAGCGTCAGCAAAGTTGAACATTTCCTAAATAGAAAATAGCGTAGTTTAACACAGGGACAGCAATGAGATTTGTTCTATAGGTGTGTAAGAGACCTGCTGTGGGGAAGTCCCCTTGAAGTGTAAGGAAGTGTTATACAGGGCGTACTTTGTAGTCATAGTTACTTATGCAGCAATAACATGGACATTGAATGTAAGAGAGACTAGGAATAGTGGAGGCCATGACATGGACATTTGAATGTAAGAGAGACTAGGAATAGTGGAGGCCATGACATGGACATTGAATGTAAGAGACTAAGAAACCGGAGGCCATGGGTTGTAAGATACAGATAATGTGAGAGATTATTCCAAATCCAGGCAGAAACTTCTGCCTAGCTATATTTAAAATTAATAATAAAACTATTATAAACTTTTTGAGATCAATGAATTTGTTTATTCATAAAACAACTTTAAAATATAAGTTCATGCGCAGTGATTCGTTTCTAATGAATCCTTCATGGAATGAACAAAACAAGATCTGATGTTGTTTCTATGATTCAACCAGGGGTGATGTAATTTATCAATTTGATAATACAATATTGTGCTATTGGTAGGATAATACGCGTGGTTAACAAGCCTGACTATAACTAGGGAGATCAATGCTCAATCCTGACCTTGCTGCATTTAGAATAGTTCCTTATCCTCCGATTTCTTTCTAGGAGAGTATCGGCGCAGCTTCTTTGAGGTGGGGATATACGGGAAGAGAGATAAGGCCGGTGTTTTTGCAGTTTTTACTTTAACACACTATTTTGGTCAAAATTATTCAAATATCGCTCCAGTAGAAGCATAGAGTTTAATTTTCTTCACACGATGATATCAACAGTTGTTGAATATCTTATCATGGGTGTCCTGGAATTTAATGATAACTTTTTCTCTTCATTTATAAAGTTTTTGTCATCTAATGCCACCGAACTCATGACAGATATTCAACAAGTGTTGAGGTCTTAAACTCTGTGTTTGTACTGGAGCGATATTTGATTTATTTTAGCCACAAAAAAAAAGTTTTGCTATAAAAACTGCTCCTCCAAGCACTGAGCTTTTCTCGGAGCTCTACTTTCCCACCTCAAAGCCGGGACATGCTTTCTATGGTTAGATCATTCGTGAACGCGTGTAGACTATTTAGAATTATTATTATTATTATTATTATTATTATTATTATTATTATTATTATATTATTATTATTATTAGCACCGCGTCTTACTACCCGTTCGGGTTATACGCACTTACGCTAATGTGTAATGGTAGGGTGATTGTGAGATGAAATGGAGGACCTACAGTTTAACGTGGGATCCGAACCACGGTAGAGGCCTGGCATTCCACACATTCACAAGTTGTGATTAATACACGTCTTGTCAGAGGTGAGGGAAGGGTTTGGCAATCAGATAAATCTGTGTCGGGACCAAGGATTGAACCCCGGACCCCTAGCACAGAAGTATGACACCTTTCCCCTAGACCACCAGGTCACCTATGACTAGTTAGGAAGAAGGGTAAGGGGGAAATAAGTAATTTTTTTAAAAATATATTTAACTTGTTCGTTTGAGCGAGTGTGAACAAAACGGTGTTTCAAAAGGTGAATGTAATTATTAGTTTTGCCTCATGAGTTTGTCATCTTACAACAATCTCTAATTATGTTGTGTTTCTTTGTTTATAAACCGACATCAACATCACTAATTACAATTTGCTCTCAAATAATTATACACAACAGGGTAGATTTGTCTCAGTCCTTAAGTGTTTTACTTTTTACCAAGCGGGTAGTAAGACCCGACGCTAAAGAAGAAGAAAAATGAACTAAAGTGATTAATTACTTTATGTGAGAAATATAAATCCTTTTAAAAAATGTCACTGCCCGTGCATTCTCTGGGTGTCCCTTTTCATCTCATCTCATCTCCCCCCCCCGCCACGCAAACCCGTTTCTTGCCGGTCCATCGTGTTTATAAAAGTAGCAAGCGCGCCCCCCCAGGACATGTGTGTATATGTGCAAGAAAGAGAGAGTTATCAGCCCGTGTGTCGATAACCGCCTCGCTTTCTCTCGATAACAGAGGGATGTGGGCTTGTGTGCACTGTGCGGGGAGGGGGGGGGGTACGTAAAAGACAGTTGCACAGTTAAATTAAAAATATAAATGGTACGGTGTACCTCACTTCACAGACTTTCTCTCTCTTTTATCTTAGGCGATTGGCCCTTTTTAATTTGGCGTGGAAATGTAGAGCCGGGGGAACAAACGGTTTATCTTCAAGGATTTTTATTGTTTTGCAATTTGCTTTTCGGAAACGGTTTGTTCAAGAATAGAAGCGTGTTGATTATGTTAAACTTTTTTTATATACACACCTCCTCTATAGTTTTAACAGTGATCAAATATCGATAAAATGGACATTTTTCAATAGAAAACTGCCGGCTGCATAACAAGAAATACGAAAATGTAACAATTAATAAACATCTATACATTATCTTTGAAGGGGTGTTAAAAATATTAAAATAAAAACTTCACTCGTTCTCGAGAAAACTGATATTTCCAAAATATGATTTTTTCGCAAGACCTGTCCGGTAGCTAGCGCCATCTACGTTTTCCGTTATCCATCTGTTCTTGTTGGCGCGGAAGGATACTTTGGTCGGTTGTGAAGCTACGCCACGCCTTTTACCCTCCCTCTCCCCCCAAAAAAAGTTTTAAACTTCCACTCGACAGGGCCAAGGGCCTTAAAATAGAGATATTTACTATAAAAAAATAGTAAGACTTATGAAATGAAATAATATACATTGTTGCTAAAACATTGATAAAAGAGTACTATGCTCTTTGGTAGACAGAGATGTTAATCAATTTCAATAATTTTTAGACCTCCATATTTGCTTACAGCTCAGAAATTATTTGTTCTATAAAAATATATTTCAAATGAAATATTTTTGAAATTTAATATTGCTACAACTTTAAAATGATAATTTATTTCGCATCTCTAATATTTGGAGAGGTATAATCAAAATTGGACTTTTTTTTTAATATGTAAAGTACCCTCAAAGTTATTTTCATGGGAAAATGAGAATTGCCATTTTATCTGTGATGTAAAACAGTGGCTAGATACAAAATTTAAAAAGCGTTAGATTGGATTTCGAGAAAATTGATTTTTTCTCTTTTTGTCCTACGACTAATTTTAGAGTTAGATGTCTAATTCTAAAAAACCTCGGGGGAAACTTATGTAAACCCTAGATACCTAGGTTTAGTCCGATCAGTAAAATATTTTCGGCTCTAGTCAAGAGATACAGACGAACAGACGGTTTCGCGAAAACCTCTTTTTAGGTTCAAAGGGGTCATGAAACGTCGACATTTATAAAAATCTAAATTTTTTTTTTCCCACAATCACAATACTTCTCTCTATCCGAGGGGTTGAGAGAAATTAAAAAAAGTAGAACAAAATAAATTAAAGTATTGATTTAGTAGATGCGTTTAGATTAATTTTCTATATTAATTTAACCTAAAATTTATTTTATATTTGTCGTGGGAAATATGTAATTTAAACAGCAGGTTTTTATCTAAATTTGATAGGGGTAAGGTGTCGGACTTCTGTGCTGGGGGTCCGGGGTTCAATCCTCGGTCCCTGCACAGATTTACATGATTACCAAATCTTTCCTTCACCTCTGACAAGACGTGTATTAATCACAACTTGTGAATGTGAGGAATGTCAGGCCTCCACCGTGGTTCGGATCCCACGTTAAACTGTAGGTCCTCCATTTCATCTCACAATCATCCTACCATTACACATTAGCGTAAGTTCGTATGTCCCGAACGGGTAGTAAGACGCGGTGCTAATAATAATATCTTAATATGACAATGCCCATGACCGATATAAAATAACTGTTGATATTTACATAGAGAAAGGAGATAGTATGCCTGGTCTATGATATAACTATGTGTAATAAAAACTAAAGGTATTGCTATTGTAATTGCATTTTTAAAATCTAATTTATTAATTTGTAATTAAATATTGGCTTTACCCCCTGTTATTCTTACTAAAAAAAAGTGGGTGGACATAAAATAATTTGCAAGACTATTGTATTAGGTAATATAAGAATTAATATAATTAATATAGCCTACTTTATTTTTGGATTATTATATTAGATAATATAAAAATTAATGTAATTAATATACTTTATTTTTGGATTACTGTATTAGATATTATAAAAATTAATGTAACTAATATACGTTATTTTTTTCAGATAAATAATAAATATTGGGTATATAACTGAAGTAATATTCTATATATTATATTCTCTCTAAAGTAAAGAAAGATTTAAATGTATTATTTAACTTCGGCATACAATTTAACAAGGCTCGTGTAAATTATGTTCCTGGCTACAGATCTAGAGATTCTGGGTTCAATCCCCGGCGCTTCCATATTTTCTGTGAAGCAGTGGGTTTGGAACGGGGTCAACTCGGCCACTTGAGGACACCTGAGGAGCTACCTGAATAAATAAGGAGCAGCTCCTGTCTAGAAAACTGAGATTAACGGCCATAGGGTTCATTGTGCTGACCACATGACACCCTCTATCCACAAATGTTGGCAATATCCTCGCCAACATGAGGCGGTCGCTCGGTCGATATGGAGGGGATGCCATGGAGTTTTTTTTTTTTGTTACATCATTACTTAGAATGTTTTCTAAATTGTTGAAATAAAAATATCTACAAGATCTGTAAATAATACGGACCTTAGCTCGCCCTTTTCTTTCACCTCTACTTAAGGCGGGAATGTATGGAACGCGAGTTAAGTCGGTGTTTTTTTGCAATTTTTATATCGAAACTTTTTTGTCCAAAATAAATAAGATATCGCTCCAGTACAAACATAGAGTTTAATTTTTTACACATGTTGATATCAACAGTTGTTGAATATCTATCATGAGCATAGCAGCATTAGATGAGAAACTTTTTAAATGAAGAGAAAAAGTTGTCATAAAATCCCAGGACAACCTTGATAAGATATTCAACAACTGTTGATATCAACATGTGAAGAAAATTAAACTCGCATGTTTGTACTGGAGCAATATTTTATTTGTTTTTACCAAAATAATGTTTTTCTATATTTAAAAAAAAACTCCAAAAACTAATGGCCTTTTCTCGCGTCCCCTACATTCCCACTTTAAGGGAACTATTTAACTGTAGGAGGAAAAACAATCCTAGATGGAATTTCCAGATTCGTGTTTGTTGGTCATCTTGAAAGAAAAGAACAAAAAAAAAACTTGTTAATTTGTTCGGTTGGTCGGTCTGGTTGTAGTGTTGAGTCAGTCTAACTAACTGTGAGTGATTGTCAGACCTGGGGTTCACTGACTCGAGCGAAAAACCACTCTCAGACAACTTTTGCACCACACACGCTCCCGACAACACTTACTTGCTTCAGGGAAGAGGCTGCAATACAGTATAACTGTAGTAGGAAAGAGCCTCTCTAGTTTCATTTTAATTCGTTTGAGGTATTTTAACGCGCAATTTCTGAACCGACTGATTTTAAACAAAAAAAAATCGTATAGCATCGCCCAAGAAACATAGGGGCGTAACTGCCAACATGGCAATTTTGGGTTATTGGCGCCATGATATTCGTCATGATAAGAAGTATATTGTAACAAAGTGGCGTATCTGTATCGCTAACCTTGTTGGATGTAAAGCATTTTACCTGGTNTCAAATCAAATAATCATTGACATAGAATACTTAGTTTATGAGTAATGCGCTGTGATGTGAAACTGAAATTTTAAGAAAACGTTTAATTGGCTTTCCTGGAAAGTTGGGAAAAGGCAGTTGTTACCCACTAGGTACAGGGTACAACATAGGATGTTGTCCACACGTTGTACCCGCAATGAGATGCCTAACTAACCAAACCCTGGTGACCGTTGGGACTATTCTTCTTAAGGTAAAAATACTTAAGATACTAGCCGGGAATCAAACCCGGGACCCCTAGGCTCGTAACCGGGTGCATTGACCACTACACCACGGCATCGGTTAACCAACTGATTGTTTCAGCACAAGACTAACTTAAATCTAGAATAGACACAACATCCAACCCCCCGACCGTTAATTCAAGCACTGTGAAAGGGAATGCCCATATTTCACCAATGATGAATTTTTCAGCCGTGCCAGGCATCGAACCCGGGACCTTTAGCTCAGGAAACCAGACACGCTACTGACTGGGCTAATTTTTCTAGCCCTTTTTTTTATAAAAAAAACACAAACATATTATTTGCAGTCAACATTGATAACATTGTACCATAACCCATTTCAGTGGCCGAATGGTTTAAGGCGTCACTCTTCTGTCAGACTGGCCTGCTGATGAAGGAGCGATCGGGGTTTGAATACCAGTTGGGTCTACTAAGAGTGTTTTTTCCTAAATATTTTCCCCACTCTCCTGCCAGGCAAATGTGGGTAAATTACCTCCAAGATGTTTCCTTACTCATACCTACCCCATTAGAGTAATTAGGTATAATAAAAGCGTGCGACTTAAACAGGTAGGAAGACGTGGTGATAAAAAATGTAATTAGTATAATATTATTAGTGCTAATTTATAGTGGTTGTTATTATTATTATTATTATTATTATTATCATTATTATTATTACTAGCACCGCGCCTTACTACCCGTTCGGGTTATACGCACTTACGCTAATGTATAATGGTAGGGTGATTGTGAGAAGAAGTGGAGGACCTACAGTTTAACGTGGGGATCCGAACCATGGTGGAGGCCTGGCATTCCTCACATTCACAAGTTGTGATTAATACACGTCTTGTCAGAGGTGAAAGAAGGGTGCCGGGACCGAGGATTGAACCCCGGACCCCAGCACAGAAGTCCGACACCTTACCCCTAGACTGCCAAGTCACCGACCTCTTGTTAAGTCTCTGTTTGATTGTTTTTGCTGTCGAGCAGAAGTTCACCACTTGACGGCAGAGCCGGACTTCAGAGACGTCACTTTGAGGTGGGAATACAACAGAAGGGCTTCGCCTCAGCTCTACGGCTTCCAGGTCCATTACTGTGAGATGCTGGCCTGGGGACCGACTCGCTGTCGCACAAAGGTATGTCCCTTAAATATGATGATAACTTGAGCTCTACGTGATAGAATGTGGATTTTATATTTATGTTCTTGTTTTTTATATATATATTAATACGTTTATCAGCAATTTTATCAACGAGTTAATTACTAGCATCGGTGGTAGCATCCTCTAACGCGCTACTCTCGCAGTAGAATAGACTGCCGATGACGGGGAGATCTAGGTTCAAATCTCGGTCTGGTGTACTGAGGGTGGTTTTTTACAAAATTGTTTTCCACTTTCCCTCCACGCAAATTCGGGTACATTTCCTTTAAATATAACCTTATTCATTCCTAAAACCGTTAGCGTCATTAGTACATAAGCGTATAATCCGAATTGGCAGTAAGACATGGTGCTAAAAAATGTTTTAATATAAATTACAGAAATGATGATTTTTTAAGTGCAACCATATAAGCGTGAAGATAGAATGGAAAAAAAAACTTGTACATCCCATGTGGAACCACCTTCACCTTGGTGAGGGACGAGGAGGATGGTATTACATTAAATGCACCCACATTAGCTTAAATAAGGAATGGATAATCCACATGTAGAACACAACATCCCCGTGATGTATTAAGATGGTGTAACCTTCTCGTCCTTGACACAAATAGGAAAATGGAACCTGGAAAATAAATAAGAATAGCTATCGAGTGGTCACGTGGTATAAAGTGTCAGTCTCACTCGAGTGGTCGAGAGGCAAATAACAGACCAGTGCACCGCGGATAATTTTCCACACGTGATTTATCATTTAGCTAAAGCAATCCGCTGTAATGCGGGTGCACTTCCTCTAAAATAATCCTTATCCCTGCACCTTTAATAGCCATGCTGCTAAATTATTATTATTATTATTATTATCATCATCACCGCGTCTTACTACCCGTTCGGGTTGTACGCACTTACGCTAATGTGTAATGGTAGGGTGATTGTGAGATGAAATGGAGAACCTACAGTTTAACGTGGAATCCGAACCACGGTGGAGGCCTGACATTCCACACATTCACAAGTTGTGATTAAAACACGTCTTGTCAGAGGTGAAGGAAGGGTTTGGCAATCAGATAAATCTGTGCCGCGACCGAGGATTGAACCCCGGACCCTCAGCACAGAAGTCTGACACCTTACCCCTAGATCGCCAGGTCACCTCCATGATGCTAAACATAATGATTAAAAACACAAACACATATATATATATACATATATATATATATATTTAACTCTTCTCCTAACCCGTATTTCAGACAATCGAGGACTCTACGGGTCACGAAGTGGTGTCCGCCAGTACCAAGTACCGGGCGTACTCTGTGATCATCAGCGGACTGCGCATGTCCACCAACTACTCGTTCGAGGTGAGGCCGGTCGACAGGAAGGGGTACGACGATACGGACGACGATCACAAGGACAGCAAGATGCTGAGCAAGAGGATAGTCCTGCCCACCAGAGGATGTGAGTGGGAACACAGAACTTTCTAGAGCTGCTCTCGTACAACAATGGCAGAGTGTTTTTATGGCAATGTTCCGCAGACTTTTCAAGTTCACGGCACACTTAACTAGAGCCTACCATTTTTGCGGCACACTTGTTTGTTTGTTTTCAAGGGTGCCGCGTCAGCAGAAAATGTATTACGCGCCCAGTTCTCAACGGTTTTTGCGGTAAATCAGAATGAG
>CABFWB010001362.1:75233-124192 GCA_902151455.1 Timema bartmani | reverse complement strand
GCGGGTGGTTGCAATTGGCTGTCTGAGATGGCAAGCAACCCTTAGACGCATTTCCAGAGATCCTGATTGGGACTGGGCGCGCGAACTTAAAATACAATAAGTGTTGTTTTAAACTAATTACATAATATTATAGATTATAGCTAAAATTACTTTACTTACTTTATTGAAATTAACATTATTTATAACAGATGAACCGGAGTGTTCCATAAGAAATTTGTTAAGAGTATATAGTGAATAATGCTTGTCGACTTATATTAAGTCGTTTCTTTTGTTGTCCTCTGGGGTGAGGGGTGGGGGGAGGGGAGAATCACTTCCCCACAAATTTCCGCCTATGCTTATTTCTGCAATTTGAAGTATTTCAATTTGAGCTATACTGGATATAATCGCCGAAGGAGCAGCATTGTTACTATTGGGGAAACAACGTTGTCATTCACTCGATTTCGTGTGTTCAATCTCCCCTCCCATATAAGACAAGTTTGGCAATGTTGGTTAGTCGAGGTTACCAGTAGCTTCTTCTTAACCCCAGAACATCACCTTCAGACATAACTGAGAGAGCGAGGAGATTTGGCAACAGTTAACTGAGAGAGAGCGAAGATAAAGCTTTTCTCGATAAGACCTGCAGTTCCATCAGCGATGATATTGGAACGTACTCCGGGGCCGCAAGTGGCCCGCGTGTCGCGGGTTTGACATTGCTCACTTGACGTAGAAAACGTGAAGTGAGCTTATAGCTGTAAAATAACTCCCTTCATATAAAGATTGGACTTTATATATGTATCTGTACACGTGTTGCAGTCTCGGCCCGCGCCACCCGGTGCCTGCCGCAGGCGAGCGAGGTGGAGGTGCTGACCGGCCCCCACTTCGGGGGCCGCATAGCCGTGGAGGCGGCGGAGGGCGGTGAGAGGTGCGCCGTGGACGGGGACCCGGACAGCGCCAGGGACACTTACATCTTGCGCATCGACCACAAGGCTTGCGGCACACACGTGAACGAGACGACCGTGGCGACGTTCGTCATCGTGCAGGAGAACCTGCCCATCCTGACCCACAGCACGAGGAGGTTCCTGGTTCTGTGCACCTTCCAGCCGGAGACGCTCACCGTACGGGCGGGGTACGTCACCAGCTTCTGTGGCCTCATGGTCTGAGGCGTTACTCTCGCGATAAACTTGACAGTCGATAGACGGGGATATCGGGATTTTAATCCCGATAGGATGTAGGCCTACTAAGGGTAGTCTTTCCTAAATGATTTCACACTCTCCTTCCACGCAAATGCGGGTGTATTACCTCTAAAAAGCTTCCCTTATATTCCTACCCCATTAGAGTAATTATTATATGTGCGTATAGCCTGAACAGATAGTAAGGCGCGATGATAAATATTATCAATTTTGTCCGCAGTAAAAAGTTTAGTATTTTTTTAAAGTTTCTTCCTTTGAAAATTGGAGTGTACGTAACCACCTTGTCTGGTTACAGCATCAACCTCCCTGGTAACCACCACCGCCGTCCCAAGCCAGAGATCAGTAACCAAGTAGAGCACTTTGCTCCAGACGTGTTACCTTACGACACTGAGATGGAGTCGGTCAACGATGTCAGAGCCTCCCACTTGCAGAGGCACCAACAGATCGTAGACACTCGCTCCAACTTCTACGCGCAAGGTAACATAACACCGACAGACCGTAGACACGCGCTCCAACTTCTACGCGCAAGGTAACATAACACCGACAGACCGTAGACACTCGCTCCAACTTCTACGCGCAAGGTAACATAACACCGACAGACCGTAGACACGTGCTCCAACTTTTACGCGCAAGGTAACATAACACCGACAGACCGTAGACACGCGCTCCAACTTCTACGCTCAAGGTAACACAACGCCGACAGACCGTAGACACGCGCTCCAACGTCTACGCGCAAGGTAACATAACACCAACAGATCGTAGACACGCGCTCCAACTTTTACGCTCAAGGTAACATAACACCGACAGAGCGTAGACACGCGCTCCAACTTTTACGCTCAAGGTAACATAACACCGACAGAGCGTAGACACGCGCTCCAACTTCTACGCGCAAGGTAACATAACACCGACAGACCGTAGACACGCGCTCCAACTTTTACGCGCAAGGTAACATAACACCGACAGATCGTAGACACGCGCTCCAACTTCTATGGGCAAGGTAACATAACACCGACATATAGTAGAAACACACCCCAACCAGTATGCTCAAGGTAATATAACACCGAAATATAGTAGAAACACACTCCAACCTTTTTGCTCAAGGTAACATAACACCGAAATATAGTAGAAACACACTCCAACCTTTATGCTCAAGGTAACATAACACCGACATATAGTAGAAACACTCTCCAACTTCTACGCGCAGGGGATGTCTTATCCAGGTATGACAGTTCAAAAGACTGGCATAAAGCTCGCTTTATTGAGTCTGATAAACCCATCTTTAAATAAAGATACATATTGTTTGATAATTTTAATTATTCCAATTACTTAAGTATAAAGATTAAATGAAACAATTTTAGAAAAATTCTTTTTAAATAAATATATTTTTTCTAATCGAGATTATTCAGACAATTAATTAAATCGAGGAAGTTGTATTTATTCAGAGACTTATTCATACAGTAGGAACATTTACTTATTTAAAATTTATATTTCACTTTTTAGTGTTAAGAAGTTTAGTATAATTGTGTATTATTCTTTTCGGTGTATTTTTACCATTTATTTGGCTAAAAATTACACAATGCTCTTGTCAAATTGATGATCATCTCACCAAACTGAATGTCTGCAGATCAGTCAGCGGTACAACTGGTCTTGATGATCATCTTGGTGGTGGCCGCAGCGATGGGATGTGTCGTTGCAGTCTGGTGGTTCCTTCCTGGAGTTAAGTCGCGCTTTAGAGGTATGTACTGCAGATTGCAAAATTAATATAAATATGCATCCAAATAAAATAAGGATCATTATAAATTTGTTGGAAACATTCCTGAATTTTTAAGTCAAGTATTTGAAAACAAATCTCCATAAAGTGGAAAAGATAACTTATTTTATCAAAACTATTTTTTAATATAGCTTTCACGTGTCTGCATGTTAAAAGATAAAAAAAAAAAATAACAGTGGCTTGCATTTTAGATAGTGATTAAATCAAATTTATAACAGGATGACCTTGTTTTTAAGAAAATTATATTTAATTTTTTTAAAGTTTTTATGCAAATTCTTATTTTCTTCTGAGTTTTGTAACTTATTTAATAACTCTCTGATATTTGAAGTCTTCTAAATACTACAGGCTCAGCACTTCCTCAGAAATCGAGTTATCAGATACTTCAAGATGTCCTAGAATCTTGAAATTTGGCACATAGTTTTTACTATTCTTCAAACAAATGAGATAACCCTTGATTAAAAACATTTTTGTAAGGCTTTAAAATTCTTCTACTTTCTTTCATAATGAAAGTATTGTAACAGTTGAAAGACTTTGTTCAAAAATTCAAAAATTTCAATTTTATATTTTTAGAAAATGTCTAATTTAGTTCAAGCTAAAGCATTTTACATGGTAAATTAAACTGTATAGTTACTTTTACTAAGAACAACTTATTTAAGGATATTTTATTGATCACTAATTTTTGTAAACGACATTTTAACGATTTTGTTCAAAATAACACTTGTTATAGTTTTCCTGAGAAAAAAAAATCCAACCCATAATTTATTTTTGAAATTTTTAAAATCAGCTTTTGTTTTTTTGTTCAAAATTTTTATTTGTAAGGAATTTATCAAAATAGGCTTATAAACTGAGGTTCTAAAAAAAAAAATCAAAATAGGCTTATAAACTGAGGTTCTAAAAAAAAAATTATCAAAATAACTTTTTTTTAAAACTGTGTATTCAGATTTAAAATTAGCTTATCTTTCCAGAAGCTTCTGTATCATCGGATGATTCATCGTCCGTGTCGACGTACGAGAACTTGGAGAACTCACTGAGAGAGTCGACCCACAGCGAGATAGATCTTAACTCGTCGGTGTTGGACCTGGGCGCCGATTTCAGGGGTCCGGCCGCGGACTGCGACGGTGCGTCGGTCATGTCGGAGTGCACCAACGCGGACGTGAACCGTGGAGGAGTGTTCGCCATCCATCTCCCTTCCCCTGCACCATTCTCTCGCCTCAATCCAGAAGACAGGCCATGTATCACCCTGGAACACGCCACACAATCCGAGGCATGAATTAAGGATAATGTGTTTTAAAGACCACTCCCTGTAAATACAAAAATAAATCATTAAATCCCGTACTCTTCACAAGCACGAGTCTGGATAGACTAATTTTTTTTTTGTGAGTTTTTTTTATACAGAATAGGTTTTCTATGCTATAAAAATTAAGTTCATAAAATGCTACATGTAGTGAAAAAGATGAAATTGACCCTGGTTACAGTTACAACCGTGTCTAGATACAGATTTCAAAAATAAACTAAATATAGTTGAAAAATGACACTGGGGCAAGGGAATCGATCCCATGATGGAGGTCTAGCATAACAAATGATGGCGAAAAGGTGTGTGCTGCGTTAATGGAGGTCGACAAATAGCTACAAGTTTTATAATTAACCTATGTTCCCTTTTTCCTAACTCGAGACAAGTTGGAAATATCAATGTAAAGCCTAGTGTGCTCCTAATATTTGATTAAGTCTCAAGGATTGACAAATCAAAATTAGATGTGACAATAGCCAAATATTGTTGAGTTGTAAATCTATTTAAGGGGAGGATTATTTGAAATCTGAGTCTCGTTAAGATCTTAAGATCGGTGAAAAAGATGTTCAAAGATACGTTTGGTCAGTAAAATTGTTATTTACACAGAAAAAACAAACACGTTTAATATAAGATGCTTTTGGCTTTTGTTCAGATTGATTTTAAATAATTTAATTTAGTTATCGGATTAAGTATTACAAAATATGTCTTGCAACAAAAATATGATCAAACAAAAGACAAATTTGATTTCCTTGTATTATTATTCTTTATAACGAATGCAGGGAATTTTTTTTTAAACTTGCCAAAAATATTTAGTAAATAGCTTTTAGCTTTTTTTTTAATAGCTTGTTTTTTTTTTGCCATACCTTCGGTAGTTAAGAAGAAGACTGCATTCAATATTTCAAATATACAGTAATGAAACATTTGTCCGGGATTCAAACCCTAATTTCCCCGTCATCAGCAGGACAGTCTAACACAAGATCATTTAGCCATAGAAGCGGGTTATAGATCTGTTGAGTAACAATCTACAGAGCCACTATTAATCACCAGGTCTATAGGACTATAAATAATACACAATACGAAAACCTTATACAGTCCACTTTTCATAGGAAGTATTTTAGCAAATAAATATTTTTGATTACTGGTGTTAATTTTATAGATATGGATAGTATCTATCAAAAGTGACAGCTGTATACCAGATGACCTGAAACATAAATATTTGGAAGTAGATTCGATAACTTTAATAATTGTCAAATAAGGGGAATTCCATAAAAAAATGGGATTTATGTGTGTGTATTTATGGAATTGTTACACACCTACTAGTGATCAAGTCATAAATATCTCAACACGTTTTTTTATTTATTATGTATGCGCTCTTATTGTTGAAGGAATCTTGATTGTATACAAATTACTGTATCTGATATTGTTTGGTAGTGTACATGTATAAACAACTGTAATAAAATTATCTATTTAAAAGTTTTCGAATGTTTTTCATGTCATTTGCCATTTTGGAATGTTTGTTCTTAATGAGCAATTGAAATAAAGTGTTATGGTTTATTTCTGTTCGCCTGCCTAAAAAGTATACATATGCTAGTGCGTGTTCCAGGTAATCACACAATCAAATTTTAATACAAACGATAATTATATCTCATTCCACAAATGGACCTAACTTATAGGCAGTTGTGATCTGGTGGTCTAGGGTGTTATTCTCACAAGAGATTGAACTAGTAAATAATAATGAACGGAATACGGCTCAAACTGTTTGCCACAAGCTTAAAAAATTGAAAAATCATGATTATTTTAATATGAAGACTACTATACTGATCCAGATTTTGCTGTCAAATTAATAATCGTGGAAGTAAAAAGAAACGGGGGTAGAAACAGTGTGGCTTTTATAGCGAAGAACCGTTCATATTTTATTCATATTAATGGAAATGATCATCAAGGATGAGTGAAACCGGTAACATGAACTTCCTAAACATTGTGAACAAATAGGTACAGGAAATGGACATTTGGTGTGATGGTCACTGTGACAATGAGTAATTTATGCTAGTTCAATTCAACGATCTTAATTAATCCACGTGTTCCGAGGACTCGCGGTGCATGTCGACTAATTTCAGCACGATAGTGACTGGACTCTAGTTCTTTTTTGTGCCAACCTGTATACATATCCCAAGCAAAGGTCGTGTCTGCTAGTGTATTTTGGCATATATCTCTTCTCACAAATAGTTTTTTAATCTAAATTCTACCTTTATCCATTTGTGGATAGCCTAAACCATGATCACTCTGTGGCTATGCCGCTGAATTTTGTGGAAAGAGTCTGTCATGTGGTCAGCAAAACCGGCCAGAGCTGCTACCTCCTAGCAACGCCATATTCCAGAAGTACTGGGGACCAAACCCAGGTTTATTTTTATACAAAGAGCTCAATTTTGTGGGCTTGACTCGGACAATGTTTGTCAAATCATAATTCAGTTCCCGGTGAATTTGTTGTAGTGGCTCGAAAGCATTTGGATTTTTAAGAGGTTCAAATTTTATTTTTTTGAGTGGACTAGATTAAATATAAGGTGAGGATTAGGGGAAAGGATCAATAAATTATAAGCGTATGTTAAAACATGAAACACTGGTTTGTTATGTTTAGTTTTGTAAGGTTTTATTCAGGCAACTTTCAAATCTTGCTTTTACACTAAAACAAAAATGAATCAAGGTAACATTATTAAAACTATCAAACAAACATATTTTGAAAAATAATGCCAAAAAAATTACATTTCCACTAAATGCTAAATAGTTTACTTTCCCCCCCTCAATTTAATTACATATCCACATAATATTTAGAATGTAGATACCATACAAGTTTAAGAAAATCTACCATTAAACATACTTTTTTTTTTTTTTACAAATTATACAACAAAAAAACTGCTAATTTTGTTGGACTCTTGTAACATTAAACTTTTTGCTTTTGACTTAAATGAAAAATAGGTAAGAACTTTTAGGTACTACAAATCTGTACATTTTGACCACATCCCACTTGAAAACCTTCCACAAAATACAATAATGACGTATAGTATGCAACAAAGTGTAAAAACTTGTGCAAAATGCAGAGGCCTTAGTAGAAACTAAAACATTAATGGCATTATAAGGGTATCGATCGATCACTTCTTTGGGAAACAACTAGTCAATGACTCCGGGTTGAAGGAGTATTAAAAAAAACCTCAACCCCTTCCTCGGGCTCCTCTATTTTTCTACTTTTAAACTCAAGACTCCTTCAGAAATGTCTAAGGTATTTTAATTAGTAATAGAAAACTTACAGCGGTAGTTAAGCTGGACAATACAGATTACTTCATGGGAAGCTTCTTTGATATTGTGAATTTATATTTGAATAAGTTTGTCCACTCTAAGTTACAAATATTGGTCCTAAAAAATATAAAATAATGTTATGAATTTTTTTTATAAACTCTGACCTCACGGCCCTGGTTGAAAGGAGTGAGCTGTACAAGCACGCATAGACGGACTTTACATCTTAAATATATTTCCTAACCTATCATACAAAATGTTAAAACAGATAACAAAAGTGTTTTTTTTTTGTAGGATGTGGTCAGATAGTTTTACAAAAAAACACTTAAAATAAGACCCAATCAGAGTCAGACATGGATTATGACACTGGTAACACATACATTACATAAAAATGTATTAGTCAAACTATGTTACAACATATACTGTTCTAAAGATGAAATAAAATCATCAGAAAAAAACAAGACGTCAAATAACGCAAGTATACATCAATGGGATAAAAGTAGACACCCTCACCCTGGAGGCCTTAGGCTCAAACCTGACCAACTGCGCTAACAGTGTATTTCTTTTTACCCATCCTATCCCCTAAAAATAATAATCAATTGTTTGCCATTCAAAGCACAACATTTAAAAAAAAAGGTGTATTCTATATGCCAACATTTGTTTGAAGAGGAACGGGGAAAGCCAGAGAAACTCTTTCTTTGGAAATCCTGGGAAGGATCTCAAAAAAGGAAAATACAGTTGGCACTGTACATTGCTGCCACTGCACAAGTAGCTAATGATTCATTCATAATTTTCCCAAAGATAAGAATAAAATAGTAAAGTATTTTATAAAAAAAAACCTATAAGCTCCATGAACGGATATTGATATGACAATGACTTTTTATGTCTCATCTCTCTCCCTTTATAATATTGCGAAGCAGTTTGTTAATATTAGGGTCGAAGCAGTTTGTTAATATTAGGGTAGAGTCCTTTGAATCTCAAATATCCTAAAGGAGTTTTGAAACTCTGCAGCCACTGAAGAAGTTGATGTTATTTTAATTCAATGTCTGTAACTTCCTGTTGGACTCGCCCTGTAGAGCAAGAATCGACTACCCTGAGCTATAATTAGGCCTTGATGATGGTCAGACACAATTACAGAGTCTAGTTGGTAACTAGGTCTCTATTATAAACTTTGGTCGAGTCGGAAATATGTGCCAAATAAATATCAATTTAGTTTACTTTGTGAGATAAGGGCATTAATAATAATGTAAAGTAGAATTTCAGTAAAAAATATTAGGCCTACACTAATTCATTTAAATTCAATATTTTACAAAGCAGGTAATAAGTCAAAACCGAAGAAAAAAAATATATAATGCTCAAATTGAATAAGAAGCGTCTTATTGTAAAAATAAATATAATGGGAAATAATTTAGGGTTGTTCGAGTACTCAAAAATTCAAGTTTTAGTTAAATTTTAGTAGTTGTTCAAACTCAATTTAAAAACTTATCCAAAGCTTGAAAAAATTTAGCTTCTCAATTTGTTTTTTAATCTCAAAAATATTGCGTTAGTATTATTTCCTTGCATACCGAGTCCTTCCTTGTTACACTTTAATTCGATTAAGTAAAATATCATTATTTCACAACATTAAGTTTATTTAAAAATCAAACTTTATTGGAGTATTTCCCCCCAAAAAAAATGTTTTCTTAAAAATTGTATGTGTGTTTATGGTTTATTATGAATCTATTACATAAATTAACCTTGAAATATTGTAGTATATAATTAATATAGCTATAGAATTAATCAAAATTAGCTTGAAGTGAAAATTATTCGCACCCTCCCCCACCCCCCTAAAAATAATTATACACGAGACAGTTATACCAAATTACTTAATGTATAATTAACATCAACCTCGTAATAAAGATGTACCAATTTTGGCTAAGAACATATGGTGAATTTAATTTCAGTTAACACCCTGTTACACTGAATAAGCTCACCTCATATTCATGTGCATAAAACCTATAGATATATAATGAACACACAGTGGATGGGCTGAAATTGTTTGTCCAGCATAGGCCTTCATCAAAATGTGTGGTTTTTAATAATGTTAATACTTTGATCGGAATGTTAAAAGAATTAAATTGTAGTAAAAATAAAAAGGGTTAGCAATTAATTTTTCTAAGACTACTTTTTTTTTCTTATATATTATTCCTTTTACAATGCGTGTATCAGAGCAGGGTTGACATTTAAATGACACGCGTGCCACTGGGTGGGATGCAAATGGGTCATGTGAAATCATCTAGCTTGACCATTTTGAATAAAAGAAATTTTTACCACAAGTAACTCAAAACAATTTTTGTTTAATTTTTACCTCCCACAATCACAGATATAGGCTCAATTTTCTTCGCAGCTGCAGGCAAAAACGGGGCCTTGCAGAGGTTTTTAAAAAAGGTCATTTTTCTCCTCCCATATGAGATAGAAGGATTTGGTTTTAACTAACTTATAGAAGACATTATAGGATTTCAGAAAATGTATAGAAATAAACAAAAATATTTTATAAACCATGACTCAAATGACCTTGAAATATGCTAAATTTGTAAATATAATCACCATTTTTGATAACCTTACAAGGTGACTGGGGGTTGGAAGCACAAGATCGAAGTGTTTGTATTATAACTAGTAGGGTTTCCAGCCATGGAGGATTAAAGTATGGGTTTGGCGTCAAATTTTCAGTTTAGACTTTGGAACTGAGGAAGAAACTGATGAAATGCTAAAATTGGAGCATCGTGCACTGAAGCTGCACTTTATGGAGCAGAAACTTGGACTCTCAACAAGATGGAAAAGAAATACTTGGAGAGCTTTGAAATGTGTTGCTGGAGAAGACTTGAGAATATCAGGTGTACAGACAAGGAGACAAGTGAAGAAGTCCTAAGAAGAGCGGGTGAGAAGAAAACAATTTTGGATGTGATTTTTCGATTCAAAGCAAACTGGATCAGACACATCCTTAGAAGGAACTGTCTTGTGCATGAAGTCATAGAAGGCAAGGTTGAGAAAAAGAGGAGCTTAGGAAGGAGGAGGATTCAAATATAGGATGACTTGAAGGAAAGAAGAAAATTCTGGGAGCCGAAGGATGCAGAGTAAAGAGCGCAACGGCGGTCTATGTTCAGACAAACGGAATGGACCTGTCTTAAGACAACACCTAGTAATAATAGTAAATCAATTTTTATTTTTATAAATGACGGTGCTACTTTCAATGTGTTTACTTGAAATTACTAGTGTTTAAGACACTCACTTTGACAATTTAATACATTTTACTTATTTAAAATGTAGGTTTTATTAATTTATTTTTTAAAATATGATTTTGTTTATTCATCATAGTTTCATAATATTCAACAAGTTTTGAATTTTAAATACTAATTAAAAACATAAATAAGAAGTAGCACACTAAGATTAGTCCTTAAGGGGTTGAAAAAGTTTTGCCGTCCTTTTCCTAAATTATCCTCCAAGTTCAAGGGTTGATGGAGGGGGGTGGGGGTCAATGCTCTAAATTATTGAAAACAAAAATTTGTCTTCACATTTTATTACTATTAGCTGCAGCTTCCTAACATATTTGATTTTACCTCTCAAATATAATTTAAAAAAAAATAATGTTATAATAGAAATGATTATGTGAATGAAAAAACAAAGGGAAAGTGGCACCAAACAGCTATTTTCATTAATGTAACATTGAAAAAAGTGTTAGAAGGTTAAGGCCTACAGTTTTCTGGTAAGTGTCTTGCCATTCTATACCCTTTTCAATGTTGAATGAAATAAAGTATTTTAACAAGTTTGAGGTGACCTAAATTTTTTTTAAATCTCCTACTTTATGGCCTTCACACAAAATCATTTTGAAAAGTTATTGTAATATAATTGTTTGTTCTTTAAGTTTATAATACTTGTGTTTCTACAATTTTAAAATAACATATTTGTGTTTGGCAACACTCAAAAAGTGGCCCAATATATTTATCAAAACTGGCATGATTTTATTAGATGTGACAGTGTAAACAAAAGCTCGAAACTGGGATAGAGGTGTAGTAGAGGTTTAAAACTCAGAAGCAGGAGACATTGATTAATATCACAACTAATGTTTATATTTCGTTCCCATCAAATGTATAAGCGAAACTATATATACCGTATGCTAAAAAGTATCTAAATAACAACACTAAAAAATAACATTTAAAAGTCAAACACTTGTGACCAGTCAATGTGTGCATACACAAATCTTTTTTTTTTTACCATGCATACAATTTCCATGATTTACAAGAAAAATCATGTGTGACAAAACATTGGTACATGACACTATTATGAATAAAAAATATTTTATTTTAATATAAGAAGAATGCACAAATGAATATAAATTTGTTAGAAAAACAGATCATGTTCATTACTTTCTTCTCTTCAATCAAATAGCGAGTCTATAAATTGCTATTAAAATGTATGTATTTATTTATATGAACTACACTATTATAATAATAATAATAATAATAATAATAATAATAATTTACCAGTAGGCCTTTCATTGTAGTCAAATAAATTTAGACTTTAAAAAAATACTGGCATAGTTTTAGGAAATTATTACTAGGCTTGTGAAAACCCATTTTTCCAATGTGAAGTGAAGTATGGCGTGCAAAGAAAAAAGAACATGTGACGTAAAATACGTTTTAGTCAAATTTTATGGACTTATTTGACTTTTGTCATATTAGTTGTCGTATATATTGAAAGTAAACATTAAATTTCAAAGATATCAGGCCCATAAATCAAAGCAATTTAACATAATTAATATGAATAAAATGATATATTATTAGGAAAATGGTAGAGCACAACACATATTTACACACACTTCGATATTTCTATACTATAGTAGCAAATACAATGCATTACAATAAAAAAAAGGCCACTTTTTTTTATGTGCAATTGGGTTGATCAGAAGAATATTTAGATTGTGAATGTCGAGGAATTGAAATAGAAGAACCAAGACTAAGATCTAAGAATCGTGATCGAGAAAAATAGGCATTGTGACTTGTCCAATGATTTTTTTCTTGAACTCTGTTGTATTGGTAATTAGTAGAGTGGTAGAAAAAACAAACTTATTATTTGCCTGTTATGTATTTTAAAATTTCTATTTTAGTTTCACATTTGAAAAAGTGAGCTTCACAAACCTTACAAAACAAGAGAAAATGAATACCATACACAAATGTAACTATTATGATATAGTTACACGCTCCTATTAAGAAAATATTTGTGTAAATATTATGTTCAACACAATGAATTGAAATTAAACAACAATTACATTAATAACTATTACAAGCAATTGAACTTTAAAGGCTGAGTTTATATTCACGCATAACCAATAGCGGAAGAATGGTGCTGAACGGCTGTGTTAACTAATCCTAACAGTCCATAGCTTACTATCCATAAGAAAAATACCAAAGTTTATGATAAAAGAAAGTTGTGATTAAAGTCTTAATTAAATGGATGGGTTCATAGAAACTGGATAACCTCTTTGCTCTAAAAAAAATAAGGTTTTTAAAAATAAATCACCTAAGAATCAACTCAAAGATTATAAAAGAGCTAATTTTTTTAGGCCGGGTTGTCGCTAAATATTTTTACTATAACTTTAGCCAATAAAAGTGTTTATTTGTAGGCCTATATATAGAGATGTTTCTTGAGTGCTGTGTACAGCCTACAGGCCTTTAATTGGCTAGAGACTACTCTTGCATTCTCATTGGTTGATACTGCTCTCAAGTTCAAGTGCTGTATATATTCAAATCAACGCATTTCGCAAAAAAAAGTTAAAATTTAAATCAACTTTATGCATTGCACACGATTCACTGAAGGTAGTGCAGTGTTGGGGTTGGAAGCTCATTAGGTTTAGAGATGTGCTCGCACTCGTGACGACTGCCCTGACCTGGACGGGACAAGAGGCTTCACCTCTCTGTCTGGAGGATATTCCCTGTCTGGCAATCCTAGGAGAGTGCCTCTTCAGACAACATCTGTAAGAATTTAACCTAAAGGGTGGTTAAATATCTGTCAAGGGCTCTGTGTAGGATTGAATGAGAGGGAGATGAACCCCCCCCCCCCTCCCCTTTACTCGCCACACACTAAGCGGGTTGGTAGCTAGTACCTTCCGGGAAAGCTGCTCAAGGCACTTCCACGAGGTCCTCGCTGGACAACTCAGGTTGAAAGCTCTTAAGAGTTATTCCTGAGGCTAGGCACCTAACCTCCGAGGGCCTACATGAGAGTTCAGCACTCACAGAAGAAGGAGCCAACTCCTCTCGCCGAGGGCAGTTTTCTAGTGTTTACAGGGCCAACAGCAGGCACAAGGTTGTGGGTGACTAAATTGCCCACTGCACATGTAATATGCGTGGCTACGCTCGAAGGACCCATACATGATGGGTCAGAGGTTATAGAAGCCTCGCAAGAGGTGTTTGTTCCACAGACAAGTGGATGCCGAACCCTGACACGGCAGGTGAGTTTCTACTTTGAAAAGTTCTTGACTTATATAAGGTGTTAGTGCGCATTAAAGACCACCTTACATCACTAGACTATTTATCATGACCTATGTGTTATGCATATATATAAACACAGGCTAGTCATTTTAACAAGTGAAAGAACATAAAAAGTTTGGCATGAAAACGCAGATGGGCGATTACACATCCTCTGCAAGTGATTTTCAAACGTAAAAAGTATCAAAGTGTTTCTCACCTTTTGTGGTTAGAGTAAATATATTTACAGTCACAAAAGTAAAAACCAATCTTCAAATTAAATTCTCAGCGCGAGTTCTTCACTTGTAACTTATGTTACTTTATATAGGAGTCAAAGAAAGACATACACACACTATTTTGTAGGTTGACGTAACTGAACATTATTCAGATGATCAAAAATTGAAGAAAAAAAAACTTTAGGTGAAGTTCACTAAACAAACCCCAACAAAATAACTATATTAAAAATAGGATGAAGGGTTGGAAAATAACCAATTGTTCGGTAAAAAACCAACGAGGAATGTGACAGGTAAGCCTAACTTAAGATTGTGGCACATCAAGAACATATATCTCCTTCTCTATGTTGAGTTTTGGGAAGAGGAAGTTCAAGGTGGATCTTTCCAGTTCTTCAAGGGCCAAGTGGACATGAATCTTGACGATTTCATCCCTCTCGCGCTGATACACTGCCTTCAGAGTCCTGTACACCTCCAAAACTGCACCCTCCAGTACCTGCAAGACAAGCAAAATACCCATGAAATGTGGCATACATACCCTTGACATTTCTACAAGAGGAAGCCATCATCTCTTTGTCCAGTGGCAGCAGTGTAAAATGTGAACTGTGTTCTTCCCTTCATTGTAAAAGCCATATTGTGTTTGTCCCTTTTATATGTTTCTATCAACCTTTCCTGTACCTTCTTCCAAATATAATACATGACACATATTTCCCAGACATGTGCCATAAATACCAACCACACCAATCACCACCTATAATTTGTGTGTTTTTTACTTTTATTTGTGCTTTTTTTCTACAATATTATTATATTTATTTATGGGAATATTATTAAATACTTCATCAGACCCGTGTATAAATAACTTAGATAGTAGAACTTTGAATTATTATTTTAAAATCAATGCTCATTCAGGTTCTATTGTTTCACGGGCCAATTACATTAGCCCACATTTTAATTTTGCCACAGGAGATGAAATACTAGAAGTGTAAGTGTGAACATACTTTGAGTGCGTCCTTGCCCAAGCCCTCCAAGAGAAGCGACAGGACCAGCATGGCTGACCTACGCACCTCTACAGAAGGATCCGAGTGGACAATGCAGCGTACACAGTATAAAATCTGAAAGCAAAAAATGAGCCTTGTTTACTTGCAACTTACTGGACTGGGGTGCACTAGAAAAACCTATCGGCTGATTTATTTAAGGTGTCATACCAAGCAGTTTAATTTCCTGTGATATAGGGGTGTGCGAACTCGAGTAAAATATATAAAATATTCTCGAAGCTGAATCGAAGTTTGAATATTTTTTGTTAGTTGTTTTTACGATTAAAAAAAATTATATTGTGGTTATTTATAAAACTTAGTGGTGTGAGCCCGCAATAAAATGATTTGAAATTGTTTAATATCACAATTGTTTATAATATTTCATCAATCACTTACTTTAATTACTCAATCAATTACTTAACTTTTTTTTTCTATATGGATATTAATTTGTAATGTATGCAACATCGCAGAATAGAATTAATTGACCCATATTATATAGAGTATTTTAGTTCTACATATTTTGATTGGTAAAGCTTCGTGATTGTCAAAGTCGGATTTTTTTACAAAGCGAAGTCGAAACTGACATTTTTTTCGAAGCCAAGCCGAAGTTTCACACACCCCTACCGTAATATATTCTGCCCATTAGGTCTGTTCATCAAAATAAAGAGGTGTGTTTAATCATCATCTTCATCAATTGTTTCCAGCCTGGGGCCGGGTCAGTTTAATAAAATGCCTCGATCTTCCTATATCCTTCCTCCTTTAATTTCTTCCAGTCTTCTCCTCTCACATAAAAAATAGCCACTAGAAAAACAACAGAACATTTTAAAATAAAATAACCCTCATTTCCAACTCTCCAAATGTCATAAGACTCTGTAAAAAAAATTAAAAATAAATAAATTTTACGAGCAACATTTTATTTTTTAATTGGGTGATTTGGTATGGATTGACCCCTGTATATAACTCCACAAAATGACAAAAGTTGAACATAGATATGTATTTTAGATGTCAATATTTGTAATGGCAAAAATTCAGTCGCCTAAGATCGATATTTTTGAAGCAAGGTCGATGGATAACTGAAGCATAAACAAAAATTTTGAAGCTTTGAACAGCCCTAATAAATATATAAATGAATTTTTACTTTAGATATAAATGTCACACTTAATTAATGAATGAATGATCTATAAACTGATGAGAATAATTTACAAAAACATTTAGTTTAGCTTACTAACAAACACCCTCTAAACTGTACCACTATGTTTAGAATAGACCATTTCAGGGGTACATACTCTATTTTATAGTGTTTATTTATATTAATCACATCATGAATTGATTCGTTGTTAAGGTTACAAGTGCCATAATTTATTCCTTCATAGGATATTTTGGGCAGTTTATGTTTCATTGTTGTAAACACACCCCCACCCTCACCCAGTTATCAGTAAAGAATGACTTGTTATTATACTTATGTAAGATCCTAATACAAATTGTGTATTGGTCTAAACTACTGCCTTAGGTTCGTTTATCGAGAAGACATCACCATCGTTAGGTCATCATTCTTGCGATTGGTTTGCTGCGCTGCAACTCTCCACTTTGTACCCGCCTCAGTGGTCACGTAATTTAACGCGCTACTCTAGCAGTCTCTAGCAGTAGACTATAATGTGGATGACGGGGAAATTAAGGTTTGAATCTCGGTCGGGTGTACTGAGATTTTTTCTTTCCAAAATGGTTTTCCACTCTCCTTCCAAGCAAAGGCAGGTACACTTCTTATAAAATATAATCTTCCCAATCCCTAAAACTACTAGCATAATTAGTACATAAGTGTATAGCTTGAACGGGTAGTAACATGTGGTGCTAAAAAAAAGTATCTTCGTCAAATTATCATGTCTCAGTCACATTGGATATCATCTCTGAGGGAACTGCATGGTTACTATTGTAAAACAACGTTGTCATTCTCTTGTTTTCGTGTGGTCAATCGCCCCTCAAATATATGACGTGTTTGACAGGGCTGGTTAGTCGAGGTTGCCAGTAGCTCCTTCTTGTCCTAGCACACAACCTTCAGACATAACTGAGAGCGAAGAGATTTGGCAACAGTTAACTGAGAGAGAGCGAAGATAAAGCTTTTCTCCTTAAGATCTACAGTTCCCTCAGCAATGATAGTGAGTGACAGTATATGTCCTACCATGTTGACACTTTGTCTTTATTAAAACTTTTGAAATAATGTGAAAACAATCTTAACCATACTTACTTCAGTCATGTGATTTCCAACTCGAAAACCCAAAAGTTGGCACAAAGCTCCAACGTTTGAGAGGCTGGAGGCTCGCACAAATGGGTCGATATCTTTCGTCCCGCTTAGGAAAGAATTCATCAATGTAGTTTTGTATGAGGGAAGAATATCTCCTAGAAAAATTCAGGAAAACAGAATTAATAAGAGGGTGTCCAGCAAAAGAGGATGTGAAACCTGACTGCTCTGTTCCAGGTTGATATTCAATCGACAATATCCCGTTATTGCTCGCTAGTTTGCAAATAGTTTCCTTGGCTTTTCCTTAAAAAACATTTTTAAAAAAAAGCTGTTAGCCGTTAAAGGTTGCCTTTTGAAGAAAACCAGTGGTTACTGTAAACTCAATAGTTGCAACCAGTCATTTTTAGTAAATTTTCTTTCTTTTGGTTTTTGATTTTTTTGTTTATGGAAATTGAGTCATGACTTTCACACTTTCTCCTAAATAGTTTTGCTGGAATAAAGGAAGGGGTAGTAAGGACCAATTTTCTCCAGTATGAACCATTTGTCTTTATTTTTATTATGAATAAGAATGACCTTGGGCATGGAACAATTCCTGGATAGCTCAGTGGTTAGAGCATTGGTGTACTGAGACAAAGGTACCGGGTTCAATTCCCGTGTCATTTATGGTTAGTAGTTTAATATAAACTTTCTGAACTGACTGATTATATCAGCACAGGACTTCCAAACTAGCTTAATTATAAGAAAGGGAAATTCCCAATTTTCACCAACAATTTTTTTTTAGCTATGATGGGATTATATCTTGGAGCCCTTGACGCAGCGGACAGATACACTAATAGTCAAACTAAGGGGTTAGAATGTATTCCAATTTTCAATTTAAAAGCTATCTTGTGTTTGGCCCTACTATTTGTTCCTATCCTCTTTATTTGCTTGAGATTTTCTTGAACAGTTACATAATTTTGGGTGCAGCAGTACTTTGTCATCAACTGAGTTTTAAATTGCTTTAAATAGTTTGTTTTGATGGGAAATTATCCTTTCGCCCTTGATTAACAAACTTTTGTTTTAAAACTAACATTGATGCACACCTTACTTTAACATTATTACTATCATAAAAAACACTTTTACATGTTTATTGAGGTTTTAATTATTATAGCTTACTCAAACTTCAATAAATGGTGGTATTTTTTAATATAGAAATGAAAATATTAAAGAAGGCCACTGACAATTTTTGTTTTAGCACAAAATTTTGTTAATAGAGTAGAAATGATTTCCCAGTGGATGAAAACTTCTCTTTGTAAGTATAATTAACTTACCAAGAGATTTGGCAGCCCGCATAAGCGCCTCTCCAACTTTCATTTTGAGCTGTGATATTTCATCTTCTGAACCATTTCTCCTCGAACGAATCTCATTAAACTCATCCAGTAAAGCATGCAATATTGTGCTTGGGAAGATATTGGCCATTGCGGCTAGACCATCAATTGATGATAAGTATATGTAAGAATCTGTATGCCTTATGTTTTCCTAAAACAGAAAAACATACCTTTTAAGTCAAGTATAGATCATATCAAGAATCCTTTTAATATTAGTTTACAATCCCCTAGCCATTTATATTCAAATTATTCTTCATATTATCTCAATTTGCTTAGTAATAGGAATCTTCACTAAAAAAATTGATTTAAAATTTTTTTTGTGACAAATCACCCACCTCGATATTAGAAGTATAGTTCAGAAACTATTTCAGATTCACCTTGAGCAAAATCAAATTGAGTTTGTTTAGTTTCTGCCAAACAAGATGTAATTCAAACTAATTTAATAGGAATAATAATAATAATAATAATAATAATAATAATAATAATAATAATAATAATAAATCAAATACAAGACTAATATTTAAATAACTTATATAAATTAAATCTTCCTAATTATAATGAAAATATGATCCAAAATTATTAGCACTATATATATTTTTTCTTAGCACTGCGTCTTACTCCCTGTTTGGGTAAACAATTTAAAACGTTAAAGCGCCTTACCTGGAAGACACGAATGATGTGATTCTTGTGTCGCTGAGCCTCCTTATCACCTTCTTTAATGAGTTTTCCAAACTCAATGAGGGCATGGCCCCTGACCGGTAGCTCATTGGCACAAGCATCAAACAAGGCTTGTTCACATCGACTGAGTTTCTTAAAGTCCAATTGAACGGGACCCCCCGAGGGGCAGTCCCCTTCCTCTTCGATACAACTATGAAAAGAATCCTGTTCCGAAACAGATGGTGAAGTACGGCAGTTGTAGTCTTCCTCGTCACCCTCGGAAGGCTCAGTTTCAATAACCTTGGCAGATTTGGTGTCCGTTTTTTCCTTTGATTTTTTGGACTCTTTGTTCCGGTCTTTACCCTTCTGAGCCGTTTTTTGTGAAGTATTCTCCCTCACGACGCCATGGGTGACTATAGTGTTGTACAGTTTATCTGCAAACCTTTTCAGCTCGTCGTTTGTCACATTTTGGCGGATGACTTTCAAAGGCTTGATGAGCTCCTTGAACGGCTCCCATCTAGCATTTGTCGAGCCAGGGTCGTTGATGACAACACTCAAAACCATCAAAACTAAGAACAGGCTTTCCAGGTCCAAATCTTTATCAGTGTCATCCATATCATCCTCTTTCATCAAGAAGTTAGCATCTCTGTCAAGCATGTACTTGATGAAGTGGATAACGTGTGAAGGGTCTTTGACGATTCTCTCTTGGATAATAGGGTTCTCTGCAAGAATAGCGAGTAATTTTATGGCCACGACACTCTTAATGGAATGTCCGGCAAAGTTGTTGAAAAAATCCCCTACTGATTTTTGAGGTTCTATACCTGTGCGTTGCTTGGACCCATTACAGCTTTGTGTGAGGACAGTCAACAGAGCGACAAATAAACTGTAAGTGAGGTCCCCACTTTTGTCTCCTGCATCCAACAGTTCCAAGAGACAGTCTCCTGCTTCTTCACACTTGATTAGAGGGTCCACCCCATCGTCTACGCAAATTTGGAGCTGTACACCCCCAGTCGGACCAAAAACAAACTCTACTTTGTCACTGACTGTTAGCATCTCGTCTACTTTGTCACCGAAAAGGAATGCACTGTAGATCTCCCGCACAGAGAACCTCTTGCACCCAGTCAAGAACTTCACTAACAGTTCATGCACTGGTTGTTTGAGGTAGCAAGAACTTGGGTAAATCTTCTGATGCAAGCAGAAGAGAACGGGAGCCACCGACGCCAACAAATCTATCGGCAAAGAGGACATTTCGCTCTGGGGCGCAACAAAACACCTGTGAAGAGTCTCTATGCATTTTGAAAGCTCTTCCTCAGTCACGATGACAATAACATTGTTGGACTCCTGCTTCTCCTCTTCTTTTATCGATTCTTGCGACGCCGTGTCGCCGCCTTTGTCAGAACGGTCAGATTTTTCTTGTAAAGCTGAACTACTAACGAAAAGCTTATCAAGTTTTTCATGGAGCAGTTCCACTTCTTTGTAAAGTACTGGCCTTTGCCCGACAATATTGCAACTTATTAGTAGAGGTTTCATAATAATGTCCAAAACATATCTCATGCACATCAACGGTTTCTTCTCGTGCAGCGCTTTGATGCACAAAATGGCAACTGTCAGATACAAGTTAGGCTGGGGAGATGGTTTACTCAAGCTCAGAAAATCCACCAACTGGAATATGAAGAAATAGACATATTTAATTTAAGAATACAATTTGTGGAAACAAAGAGGAAAAAATATATCGGAGTAAACACTAGCAATTCTACAATGGAGTGTTGAACACAGAAAAATCATCTATTAATAATAACTATTCTAGTTACATACTATACATGGGAGAAAGTACCGGAAGGATGGGTGGAAAACAAATAAAAGGAACAAGCACACTATGGCTTTACGAATGGAAAAAAAAAGTTTACACTTTACTATGAACAAAGCGCTAACTACTGTCTCTCAACATAACATAATTATTGTTCTTCACCCTCCTTCCTGTACTTTATTCCATTTATAGCAGTGATGAATAAAAGTCATTCAGTACCCCAATAGTCTAAGTAGAAAATTAAGGGTAATGTTACTAAATTTAAGACTAGGGGTGTGCGAAAACTTAAAAACTTCAATTTCGCTTTGAATATTTGTTCACTTCAACTTCGATTCGACAATTACAAAGCTTCACCTAAAAGATTTTTAAAAAAAACACATCTTTTATTTGTATATGATTTTCTGCTGTTATTTCCACCACACATTAGTGTTGGTGACAAAAAAAAATTATTGAAATAATTAAATATAACATTTTGTGATAACTTGATTTATCATTTTAAGACAAAATATATTATTTATGTTTTGAATATAACATTTTGTAAATTATATTTTATACCTAAATTTACATAGTTATACAAAGTATAATATTTTTTATCAGACATTAAACTTTAAATATATTCAAACTTCGGTCCAGCCTCAGGAATATCTCATACCGGTATTATTTGATTTGACTTTGCTTCGGATTTGGATGTAGATTTGGCACACACTTATCCAAGACTTATAAAACGAACAATTGCCTAATGCCTTATTGTTGTATTAAAACTGTGTAATCCAAGTGATAGGGAAAGAATTAAATAAGAAAAGGGAGTTATGTTAGGCCTAGATATAAACAAACACACTTCTCTAGTCATTTCCTCTTACATATTTCACACTTCCAACTTCTTTACACTTTCAAGTTTACAAATTATTTTTAAATTTTGGGAACTATAATTTTTTCATGTAAAAGAGACACATTCATAAATAACACATAAAACATAAAGAAAGCTATATGGGACTAAATGCTTGAAGAATTTGAAAAATAAGTGAAAGCTTGCAGTGTTGCCAAATTGACGTAACAGGATGTAGGCTAGAATAGATTAATAATCAACAAAAAGATACATAAAACTAACAAAAACTACAATTGGAAAAATAAATAAGTAAATAATAAAAGTGTTATTTATTTCGGAGGATGGATTCATCAGAAAGCTGTCAGTGGAAGCTTACTATGAGATATCAGCGAGAGGTGGCGATGAAATATTGTTTTGGGCTCTAAAAGAAAATACTTTTATCTTCCCCACTACTGCCTTGGAATCAATTTTAATGTTAGGTTATGATTGAATTTGATATTAAAACAACAAACAGAAAAAATAGTTAGTAAAATATTGTTCAAACAATTTAAAAACTAAAGGTCCATCTAATTTATCAATTAGTAGAACCCCGTAAAAATGGTGAGACGCGATAAAGCGAAAAGTGCAATACAAAGATGGAATCAAGTACTTTTCCCTTTGATAGTTTTTATATATGATTTGTATATTTATATATGTTTGTGAAAAGTGAAATAAAACAAAATTGTCTTTTTACACAAAATACTCCTATAAAACGAAATAGCACCGCTTTAACATAAAAAAGTTTTAAATAAACACGAAATTAAGCAGAAATTTTGAACCTGCTGTAATATGATTAGTATTTTGTTGTAGTGTAAACAAACTTTAGGCTAAAATATTGTGAAATATGCAGATAAACTTGATAAAGAATTTTAAAGTAAATATATAACGTTTCAGTAGGAAATTTTAGTTTTGTATACATTTTCTCAGTATGTAAATAATACTTAAAACACCTTGGATAACATATAATTTTGAATAAACACGAAATAACACCGAAAAGTGAGATTTTAAAAAAGCTAAAAATAAAACCATTTTTACGGGGCTCTATCAATTAGGCTTTTTCAAGAACCAATAATTACCGGTATTATTTAGTTAGAAATTAATTTATTAACAATTGTTTTAAGTTTAATTTTAGAAATGTGTACAATTGAGTTTGGTTTAAATGTTAAAATATTTGAATCATGGACCCTTAACCTAAACAAAAGGAGCGGGTGCTCCCTTGCACCCAAATAAATATGAAATAAATAAAGAAATAAAATAATAGTGAAACCAAAACCAAAAAGGGGTCACTAACCTGCAAACAGATGCTCTTGTAGATGTGCTCTTCGATCAATACCAGAGGAAGACTAACCTGCGAGCAGATGTTATAGTAGTACTGCTCCGCATTGAGTGTGTGGACGTGCGTGATGAGGCGCGCCACCGTGTCCAGCTTACTCCAGTCCGCACCCGTGTCTGGGGTCGAGTCACATATAGCTCGCATAAGAGCGCTCACACCGCTCGGGCGTGTCAGGCAGTGGATCAACTGTTGTATGCACACGCGCTTCAACCAGCTGGGAGGAGGGACTCGAGAAATACCCTAAAAAGTGCCAGATATTTTTTTTAAGATGGATGCTTTGAAGCTTCAAGACATTAAGGAGAGTTCAGGATTTGAAACATTTTAGATTTAACAAAATTCAGATTTAGGATTTTTTTTTTAATCGAATTTTTTTTATTATAGATATACCAATGCTTACTATTGGTTTAACCCAACATAATTATAATTAACTCAACCATATCCAACACCATTAATGTATTTATTACTCAATGTGAACAAAATAAAAATTTCAGAGAAAAAAAAAAAGAATTCCATTATGGTAAAAGTTAGCCTATTATGTTTTCTTAGATTCATAATTAGAAATTTGTAAGTGAAATTTTTTTTTTCTTTCTTACTACCCTTTTGGGTTATACCTCTAAGTACTAATTACGCTAATGATTTTAGGGATTATGAAGGTTATATTTAGAGGAAGTGTACCCACATTTTTGTGGAGGGAGATTGTAAAACCATTGAGGAAAAACCACAACCGCCCTAAGTACACCCGACAGAGATTTGAGTCTTGATCTCCCCATCATCGGCTGCGAGAGTAGCGCATTAAACCATGCGGCCACCGAACCGAAGTTAAAGTAAAATAAAGATTTGGATTAGACCAAAGATGGATTCGACCCATCTCTAATTCTTTTCTTTTAAATGCTTATAAGCTGATAAATAGTGACTCAATGATTATTTGCTGTTAAGTGCAAAGTTCTTTTTCAGTTTTTGGAGTCATGTATATAAAAGGGAGCAAAGTATAGATTTCGAACACTAAATGAAACATGGATAAAGAATCTCTTCTCATGGAATAAGGTTGTAAAAACGAGGAAAAATTTTGCAATGTGATAATGTAAGACCACACTAAAGTCTGAGAATGTTTGGGTGTAATGCAGTGGCCAATCCTTCCAATAGTCTTGACATGGCACTATTTAACTAAAATATATTTGGTCACTTATAAAAACAATTATTTATGAAGATGTCCCTTAGCAATGACGGAGCTATGAACAGCACTGTAAAGAGTGTAGTTACGGGGGGCGAGCAAATGGGGGTGGTATTCCCTTACACCTGGACTGGTATTCCAAATCTATTTAATTTACTATATTGATTTTTATTCTATTATATGAGAATAGATAATATTGGATTTTGTTCTATTATCTAAGAATAGATAGTATTTATCTTATGTACCGGCTGTACTCCAACTCTATACCTTACATCTTCATTCCTGATCCTAGCTGTCACCAGAAAAGATAGGATTAGGAATGAAGATGTAAGGTCAAGAGTTGGGGTACATGAGATAGTCGAGGAAGCAAGGATGAGATGGTATGGATATATAATAAGGATGGAAGGGGAGAGGATAGATTAATGGATATGGAGTATGTAGGGAAGAGACCGCAAGTAAAAGATGAGAGGAACAAATAACAGCAAGTGTGCAAGTGAGAGGAGGAGAATAGTGGAAGGACAGAGGGAGATGGAGGCATTTTAATAAGCAGACCTGGCCACAGGCTGGAAACAGTGAATGATGATGATGATGATGGTGGTGGTGAGATAGTATTTTTTCACCCACTTCGGTGGCCGGTCGCGTGGTCTAACGCTCTACTCTTGCAGTAGACTAGACTGCCAATGACAGGGAGATTGAAGTTCTTATCTCAGTCAGGTGTACTAAGGGCGGTTTTCCAATCTCCCTCCACAATAGTGCGGGTACACTTCCTGTAAATATGACCTTCCTACTCCGTAAAACCATATGTGTATATCCCGAACGGGCAGTAAGACGTGGTGCTATATTATCTACAGTAGTTAATTGTGTTAGTGCTCACAACCATAGCTGGTGCCAATTTCTCTAGCAGTTCTATTCGTCACCAAATCTAATGCTTTTTGGGGACTGTGACACACAATAAGTATACAAAACGAAGAGAGTAGAGCATGGTGTGGGGATAGTTGCTAGAAGCTATTGTAGATCACTAGATAGTAGGGGTCTGTGTGTTTGAGTATTTTCATTCGAGTATTGTATTTTGAAAAGCTCTTGCATAAGAGTATACTCAAATTTTTAAAGTATTAAAACAAATATAAAATGTAAATTAAGTAAATATACCAGTAAGTTACATGACTTGCATGTTGTGGTAATAGCTTGATTTATTAAAATAAAACAAAATATTTCATAAAATGATGATATAAAAACATTTAACAGTTAATTTTAGTGCATAAAGTTATATACATAGCCACAAAATAATATTTTACCAAGAATTAAACTCAATCACTCTTCTTTCATTCCTAATCTTGTTTCTACATGACAGATAACAACCTCATTCCCATAGCCTATACTTTCCTAGTTTCTCATACATTCAATGTCCAGGTTTCCGCTGCATATGTGACAAAGGATACAAAGTACGCCCTGTACAGCACTTCCTTACACTCAACTGGGACTTCTCTTCTCTTACACACAGCATAAAACCACTAATAAAAAATATTCAAACTCAGAGAATATTTAATATATTCGACTAGAGTTCGTTTCAAATTGAGAAAATGGACTTCGCACACCCATAATGGTCACTCTGATCAGATTAAAAAACATTTCAGATTTAAAAATAGGCATACTAATATATTAATCAAAAACAAACTACAATAATAAAATATAATATTTAAAATAAGTTATGTCCTCACCACAAACTCAGAGGAGCCTTGTAGAAGGAGCAGCTCTCGAATGATGGATGGTTGGTAGGCCTGGGCCACAAAAGAGAGGAAACATTTCTGGAATGACTTGCGATCATGCTGCAGCTTCGACCATATTTCTGGAGTCATTATAAACTCCTGTTCTGGACTATCTTGGCTGCAAAACACGGTCAACCGTTTGATAAACACACATGATTTGGTTAGAATTGATTCTTTTGTAAACTCGACTCAAGACGCTTTTTTATCAAATTAATTTTGATTTCCTTAAAAGTATATCAATCTGATTCTAGCCACTATTGATGTATAGTATATATTTCGTAATGTATAGCCATATTGTTTGAATAGGCAAATATTTCTCACTAACCTGAGTATCATACTAGTTATCAAATATAATTAATTTATTAAGCTTTGACCTTCATTTAATTAAAATCTAATCAACCCAAAATACTCTTTTTATCACCACTGGTAGAGTTTCCAAAAAATAGGCCTCAAAAGTCCACAATTAAAACAAAACAAAACACATAATTATGTAATTTTCAGGGTACATCAGTTCCCTTCTTCAGCAGAAGATAATAAAACACAGCCTGGATAGAGATAGATCATGGTCACTTATATTCTGTTGTTGACTGTTTCCTGATTTTAAAAAAAAAAGTTTATGCTTGGACTCTGCAGTTGCCTGTTCAAACTTTGTGGGTTTACTCACTGTGTTTTACTCTCCTCCGCTGAAGAAGATTGATGTACTCCAAAAATTACATAATTATGTGTTTTGTTGTGATTTAATTATGAACTTTTGAGGCCTACAGTTTTCTGGTAAATGTATAAGCCTTGACCTTCTATCCTTCTTTCAATTTTTAATTTAATAAAGCTGTTTGGCACCATTTTTCCTTTGTTTATAGAATTTCCATAATATTTAAACAGAATGGCTTAACTATGCACCTGCTTTTAAATACTGCGTAATACAACCCGGAAATAAACCGTGCTTCGAACACGTGCAGCTAAAATAAAGAAAAATAGAAGGCATGGCTGTCGTTTGAAAAAATTAATTTAATTTAAAATAACTGAAAAGAATAAAAATGAAAATATTTACTTTAAAATATTATTTTAAATATTAATAAGGACAGAAAAAATCAATGTCATTACAAAAGTCATATTTAGTTTCCACTTTAAACAATTAAAAGAATGCAGACTTTCAAGAGATGTACCAATCAACCAAAGATTAATCTAGGTATAAGAGGTTCTCCCCATCTTAGAGAGTCTAGTCCAACAGAAGAGTAGTACGTTTAACCACGCAGCCACCGAGGCGGGAAAGTTATAGCTATAATTCCATGATACCACCAGTCACAAAAATGAGATTGTTAAATAAAGTCGATAGGTGGTTCTGGTGTTAAACAACTAGAACTATTTCAGAGGTTGAAAATTTAAATCTTTGAAGTAAACAATAAATCATACCTTGGGCAGTTCTCAAGTTAAGAAAGTGATTACTTGCTTTATGGAAATTCGAAGAAACATGGCACTTACCCGTTGGACTCCTCTGAGGAAACCGGCTTCTTGAGCGGGACAAAGCTGAGCTGTGCTAGAGCTGCCATCATATCACCGAGATGCTGAGCCAGTATTAGGGTGCGCAATGCCGGTGTCTCGCAGCACGCCACCAGACCTCTCGTCACACCCGAGAGTCGCTCGTATTTCTTAACAAGACACAATACGTAAAGTAAAAAACTTAAGTTGGAAGTTTTAAATGGTGTAATCCATAACTGTGAGAAGAGGGAGTGGCTGAGGTGATAAGGATGTTGCATGTAAGGGAAGGGTATGAAGGGTATGGGTAGGTTGGTGAAGTGTGAAGGAAAATGATGGGAACGGGAGGAAGGTGAATGGGGGAGGTAGAGTGGTAATAGAGAGAAGGTGGAGTGATAAAAGAGGGAAAGGGGTGTGTTGATAAGGGAAGGGATATGGTGGAAAGGAAAACGAGAAGGAATGAGTGTGGCGGAAGGGTTGAATAGAAGACTGTGAGTGAGGGAAGGGTTAAATAGGAGAAGGTGAGGCACAGAAGGGTTGAAGAGAAGGTGAGGTATGGAAGTGTTGAAGATAAGATGAGTCATGAAAGGGGTGGAGAGGCTAGTGATGCAGGAGTTAAGGAGAGTGGAATAGGCCTATATGTAATGATTATTTGATTTACAAACTAAACGAGAGCATATATACTTTTTTTTTAGTCTTCAACTTATTATTTCTTCCCACCAAATTAACTCCTCCACTCTTTCCCTCCTTTAATTAATGCTCATCCATTTTTAGCCTAGACCTTCTTATTTGCAATCCTTCCATTTCTGTAAATTGGATTTACTTCTCACATCAGAAAGAAGTAAAAAATAAACAAAGGTATTTTAAATGAAATTAAGGTTTTTGTCCTCACATCTATAACAACAAGATTCTCTTCCTTGAGGTTTTGTGCATTACTGCATCGTGCAGCCAGCGAGAGGCCGACACCGGGCAGAAGACTGGGTAAAAGCCCGATGGACACCACAAACTGGAGACATGTTCGAACCAGTTTCTGCTGGAACACTGTTAAATCAACCCCGGGGAACGGGCGTGGAGGGTTCTTGGGTATTTTTTCTCCGGTTTTGGATTTCTTAAGCTGTTCTTCTTGGATAATATGGTTAAGGCATTTCTTCAAGACCAACAGTATGTGGAGCGAAACGCTGACAAATCTCCACCTAAAACAAAATATTGTATATCCCCCATTTTCTTAAGAATAGACTTATTTGACAGCTAGAAAAAGTTACTAGATCTAATTTCAAGTACTGTATTCATACATTAAGTCGTGTGTTTATTTAAAAAGTGTTGTACATGATTTAAGAGTAAAGATAAACATTAAAAATCTAGTCACCTCTAACACTAGACAAGCATTAAAAAGTAGATTTTTTTTAGCACTGCGTCTTACTGTTCAGGTTATATGCACTAGTACTAATTACACAAATGAGTAAGGGATGATTACGGTTGTATTTAGAGGAAGTGTACCCATATTTGTGTGGAAGGAGCGTGGAAAACCATTTAGGAAAAGCCACCCTCATTAGACCTGACCGAAATCGAACCTCGATCTCCCTGTAGTCTAACACAAGAATGATGCCTTAGACCATACGACCACCAAAACAGGTAAAAGTATAAACTAAAATTATCTTCTTATTAAAAACCTATGACCCAAATCGATGATCACACTGTTCAAGGTGTCACGCTCATGTTAGGCTGGATTGCTACTGGCGAGAAGATCAGTGATAAAATACCTGTCAGGATGTACTCAGGGTTACTCTTCCTAAATAATTTTCCCACTCTCCCTCCAAGCAAATGTGGGTACATTTTCTTCCTCATCCATATTCAATTTGCGTAATTAATGAACTACCCTCTTTGGTGGCTGGATATTCTTAGGCATTGCTCTCGCAATAGACTGGACTTCTTCCGATGACTGGGAGAGTATTGAGGTTTGTGTGTTTGGATGTTTGTTGCTCAATCACGTCAATACTACTGAACAGATTCGAATGAAACTTTGTAGGTAGGTAGGTAGGTAGAGTATGTCCTGGAATAACATATAGGACTATTCCCAACCTTTGATTTTAGATTAATTTTACAATATTAATGTTTAAACTTTTCGTATATAAGAGATATATATTTTGATTTTAATTTTACGAGTAAATATGAATGTGATTATATTATTATTATTAGAACCGCGTCTTACTACTCGTTCAGGTTATATTATATATGCGAAAGTTTGTGTGTTTGTATGTTTGTTACTCAATCACGCCAAAACTGCTGAACGAATTCGAATGAAACTTGGTACGTAGGTAGAATATGTCCTGGAATAGCATATTGGACTATACCCAACCTTTAATTTTACATTAATTTTACAATACTAATGTTTAAACTTTTCGTCGGGCGAAGCCACGACGGGTAACAGCTAGTATCTATATAAATGTGGGTACACTTCCTATAAATTCAGCCTTCCTCATCCCTAACCCATTAGGCTTATTCCACGTGAAATCACCTAATTTGAGAATATCTGTGTGCTCCTACATCAACGATTTCTTTTATGTTTTTTCCCTGTGTAGATATATATAAGTTAGAACAAAATATTTTTTTTCTTCAGATTTTTCCATGCATAAATAGCCTCAGGATGCCATTTTGAAAAACATACATTAACCACTGTCTGCGTTACTCCGATTCAGGCTGTACTTACTTAAAATATTCATACTTTCCTAACCAACTTTCTTTATTTTGGTGTCAAATTAAAGCTTGTGTAAAAGTACTTTAAGACACAATTGAAACATTTTAGACAAATATCATCCAAATTACCATGATTTTTATTTTTATTAATTTTTTTGAGTGGTTGGTGCAAGCAATTTGTAAACAATTATGTTTGTATCCTTGAAATTAAGTGGGATATGAGCTTTATTCAGAGACATGATTTGATTTTGTAGATAATCAACTAAAAAAAAAAAAAATCGGACTCAAAAAATTGTCATACTTTATAAAACAATATTTATGTCCACACTAACCTGCTTTCTGGCTTGTAAAGAATACTTAGGCTTATTAACATTGGCCTAGCATTGCTGTTGTTTCAAAACTTAGTCACAAAATATTTAATATCAACTATTTTATATCTTTGTTGTCTTTATCTGACAATCTATAATTCCTTCCTGTGGCGGAACTTGAACATGGAACTGGAATTTCCTTAATAATGTTCTCAAAAGAGAGCCAAATATGTTTTTAAATGAGGTTGGATGCTTGGAAAAATAATTAAATAGTAAATGTTAAAGAATCGAAATCGAGAACCGAAGAATCGAGGCTGAACTTACTAATCAGAATTGAAAATCGGAATCGAGAAAAGAAGGTATCGTAACGTCTCTAATATATACATAAAAAAATCACCTGATACTACTGCCTGGAGATACGGTAATGTTGATCAACTTGAGTGTGTCCAAGTCATTGTAGCTTTCTATATGTAGCTCTTCAAGAGCATTTTTCACATTCAACTCGAGAATGTCATGTAACTCGCCTTTACTTCCTGAAAACATTAAAAAATAATCATGTCACTTGAATTAACCAACACACATAAATGTCACAGGGCCGTATCCAGAAATTAATTTTGGGAAGGAGGGTTTGCTTAAGATGCCTCGTGGTAAAATCCCTCGATAGAAGATGGAAAGTTAATTAGTGAATATTAGCTCCCCTTCCCCATCCCCCCATAAAACTTAAGATTAAAGAATAAGAAATAAAATTTAATTTTTAATTAGAGTGACAGGTGTGAAGTCATGTATTAGTGTGTTTTAATCATCTATTTCTTAGTTACAAATATAATAAAGGTTATCTAATGTTTACAACAATAATTTAGGCCTACTGTCATGTTTAAAAAAAAGGGGGGGGGGGAGACAGGAATTTCCAGGACAACCTAGAATAGAAAATTCAAGGAAAAGATTGGAAAAAGGAGAAATTTCATAACATTTCCAGGCCTGGAAGAACTATTTTAAAATTCCAGGTTTTCCATGACACGTAAGAACCCTGAGGGATGAAAATTAGCAGACGCCCATACACTTAGTGCTTCTAAATTATTTCTGCGGCCACCTAAGATTCCAATAACAATCACATAATGACTTGGCGTATTTTCAAGGTTTTTAGTGTGTTTCTGACAATTGTTGCAACAGTATCTATAAGCTATAAGCAATAAATCAGGTAATAAAAGTGGGCCTGTAGATTTTTTTAGTGGGTCTCTAAATATCTTGTGCTTATTTGCAAGCCTGTATTAAAAGCTTGAAAGTAAAACATATTAAATTCACAAATATTCCAGTATGCCTCACTATGCATTTATCATTATTTTACAAAGACCACAACTTAAAGTAATAATATTTTTAGACACACAGAATATTCTGAAATTGTGTCACTTTAAGTTGGTGTTAAAAGAGTTCAGCCCAAAGCGATGGGTTATCATCGGGTAGTACGGATTTTAGTGAGATAATATTGAGACATTAATAGATCGCCTTACACTTGTAAAGTTTAAAATTATTGTCAGACACATTCTTCTTTAGTTTATTGTCCCTACGATGTAATCAAATTCTCACACATGTACATAACCATGACTCAATTTTATTTTAAGATGTGCAGTAGAGGAATATAAAGACGACATGAAAATCATATGTTGACTTTGAGAATTGAGGTTGGTATGCACAAATGGGACATGTGTTAGAAAATACATTCGAGGCCTGGAAGAAATATGTTATTTTGACTCTTGTGAATAAAAGTTGTGTATTTTTTTTTTTTTTAGTGAATATGTATAATGCATCTTACTAGGCCTACCTGTCCGAGCTACCTATTCACATATTCAATGAGGTAAGCCTTGGGATAAGGAAGGTGCAATTTAAAGAAAAATGAATGACTCAAATTTGTGTGAGAGACATGCTGAAAACAATAATTACAGACTATAGGTAGGTAACTTAATACCGGTGTATCTATTATGATAAAATTTAATTCTAAAAGAACAAAAGACATCTAGATACTAGGTGTAGCACAATATTAAGTTTGCATACTGTTCTGAGCTGTGTTACTGTATTTTTATCATAAAATTGTACTAATTGGTAGAGTAAGATACCTCTAAACAAAGTGGTATGGATTAGCTAAAATGTGCAGGATTTTTTTTTAACTAAACAATAAAATTCGTTATAATTCGTAAACAAAAGTTAGACATGGCAGCCAAATAAAAAGAGGAAGCCAATTCAATTGAATTAGGCAATCACAACAATAGCTGTGACTATGTGATACTCTAATGATTAAAAGATATTGAGCGTGGTAAGGAATACAAAATACCGGTATTTCTTTATTCCTTGCTGCTCTTTATACTTTTTTTTTTGTTTTTTGCCATTCAAAGGCGAAGAAGGTTCTAGTTAAGAAAATAGTAAGTTAGTCAATACAAATTTCACCTTGTTCAGCTGGTTTCACTAATGTGTTAAGAGCAGCAAATAGAGTTTTTACGTCCATTTCTTTATTAACTTGAGGTATTTGCGTTGCTTTATCTGACATCACAATGGAAACGTTTGTAATCAACACCGCACATCAAAACGTGACAACAAGACAACCATTTCGAGAACAGAACTGTAAACGTTATAGATGCAAATTTACTAGTGCATTTTTTTAATATAAAATTATTTTACGAAAATATGTTTAACAAAAGCTGGTTTATTGATATTTTTAATTTAATTGGGGATATAAACATGTTTTCCATATCTTAAACAAACAATTATATCATAATTCAAGTAGTGTAAACTGTAATTATACTAAGGTAAATATAATGTTTTTAAATCTATCAACTATCAAGTCTAAAATCGAACCCAGTTGGAGGTTAAATTCAATGTTTTTAGCTTCATACTTGAATTTCAAATTTATTTATGATAAATAATGTTAAAGCTCATGATCATTTTATTAGTGTTTTGCATGTATATTACGTTTGGGATCTCTCAGAAAGACTATTTTGACGAAGAACTCCTTTTGAAACCCTTGCCAAGTGGTCATGTTTATGCCTATTTTCAGTTTACCACTTTATGGGATGTTGATCCAAAGGTGACGTCTTGTAAGTATATGCACTAGAATGACATCTTAAAATGCTTGAATAATTTTGTTAAATATATCGACATTTGGTTCATGTGCTTTTTTTTTTTAGTTCAACATTGCCATTTGTTTCCCCGGGCCTTGGGTGAAATTGTCGGGCGGTACAATGTTCAAGAGTTGCACATTACTCTTACAGAAGGGCTCTGGAGATATGAAAATTGGGGCTATCCAGTATTTGACGCTGCTCCTGGTGCTGAGCTGTGGGCATGGTTCAAAGAAGACACCCAAAAGTTTGTAAAACATTATTTTATAGGCAATATGGCCTATATTATGTTAACCTTTGAAATTAAATTTATAATGGCTGTCATGATGAACTGTTTTATTAAGCTAATTTATAAAACAGGCATTCTGAAACTTAACTTTCAACTCATAACACTTGGGTTATGTATGCCTATACATAGGCTTACTGTTGAGAAACCGCATTTACACAACCCGAACTATTGAAAAAGTCCATCCACATAAACCCATCAATATATCTGAATATTAATTTAGATTGAAAAGCCCTTCGAGTCAAGAACGTTTGAGGTTCCTTTTCAAAAAAGGGGTGGAAAAAATCACTTTAGCTTAAGACTTAATTAATATTAAACACAAGAAAGGTCAGCCATCCGTATAGGCCTACCAAGACTATTTAATCAACAAATTAGAAAAGATTTGCCTGAAAACTATTATTTCATAGGGTATCGTTCTACCAAATTTATGGCTATACAATGAAACACATGGACCTCGAAGAGATCATAAATCCCTGTGAACACAAATCTGTCGATAATCTTTAATGTGTTTATAATAAAAATAATTAAGTTAATCAACCAAGCTTGATCTAGAACCTCTCCAATAATCTTAAGTTCATTAAAATCCAATTAAAATAAATTTTTTGGTATATCAACACATCGAAAGACTATTTGTCTCCATGCAAAGTTGTCATATGTGAATCTTTTACCAAGCTAAGCAAGCAAGAGGCTTTGGATCTAATGAATTATTGTAGGCCTATAATTTGATAAAAATAATATTGTGTGCGTTGGTAGTTACAATCTTATCTATTCAAATTTAACCTAACCTTCCAAGTCTATTAAAATCAAATTACAATAAAATTTTGTATAGATTAACCCTTTTGCTGCGTATTTAATTTTTACTTCTTACCTTCAGAAATGCTAATTTTAAGTCAAAAATTCAAAATTTGAAAATTTGCATGATCATAATTATGATAAAATAATGTGATTTTCAACAAGTAATGCATTTTAAATATGAAATTTAGCACCACTTTGTCTATAAATTGCATAATAATATATATTTTATATGTCACATTTTACCCAAATGCAATGTTATTCTGCTATCAGAACCATTCTTTATTTTACTAGCAACCCACAATAGTGTCAAACCAATCGCTAAATGAGGATTTAACAGACCTATTATTTGCCTGATATACCCCTTAAGTAATAAAATTAAATTTTTTGAAAATTAAGTTACATCAACACAACTTGAACAATTTTGTGCTACATTGGTGCTTTCCTCAGTGTAGTCTATAAGATCATATATCTGTGTTAGGCATGGTTTCAAAATATCTTATATTTTAAGTTTAGGTTAAGTTAGGGGGTTTAATATTGTATTATCTTTTTATTTATTCGAGGTATTTAACGTGCACTTTCTGAACCGATTGACCACATCAGCACACAATAATTTCTATGAGCGAGAGCTAAAGGGCCTACCAATTTTGCCAGTAAAGGTATTTTCACATAATTACCTTCCAGGGTTGTTTTACATGCCATATTCGACATGGGATCAACAGCTTGAAGGGCTTTACTTCCCCTTCGAAGGAAGTTGTGCTACGGATTTTTATCGTTCAAGAAAAATCCATCGACCCGACTGGGTTTGAAATTATGAACATCAGGTCTGTAGGCGAGCACTTTACCCCAAGACCACCAAAGTCGACAGTAACATTGTAATTACAAACATTAAAAACTAGTTTTCCAGAGTAAGTTTTATTCGATAATATGGTGAATGGATTGTGTTGAAGCTATTGTTAACTGAAATGGGATTACCTAAGGTGTAGAAGGTAAAATAATATGCACGTATGTTGAGTAATCTTTGTCTAAGTTAATCCAAAAATTAATTAATTTTAATTGATCAGTTTTGTACCAAATTGTTTTTCTGTAAAGATAAAAAAAGGTTGTTTTTGTTTAAATATCTTGGTGGTGGTTTTAACGATTCGGAAAGGCATACAAGGACACAATCTTCCATCAAATTGCTAACTTTATTTGTCTTTTAGTGTTGACGAAGCTTGGAAAGAGTTGACAAGTGCCCTTTCTGGTTTACTCTGTGCATCGTTGAATTTTATCGATGCTGCAAACAGTTTAAGTCCCGAGCTAACTCTGCGCCCAGCTGGTGTCGTAGACAATAAACCTGTCAATTCATCATACCTTCGCTATGCTACTCTTCCTCGAGAAATAGTATGCACTGAAAATTTGACACCTTGGAAAAAACTTCTTCCTTGCGACTCCAAAGTAAGTGTAGACCTAATCGATTTTTTATGTGATACATTATAAAAACAAAGGTTATTAATAGCGGATCTGGCCCACAAATCCTTGCTTTTAATCAGGGTTTTTACATGTCAAATCGTCCAGTAAAAATATAATAGGGGTGTGCTAGTACTTGAAGAGTTTGTGTTCAGCTGTAAATATAGCCAAATCAATCAATTGTGAACCAATGGGTAACTAAAAGTATATTTGTTTTACACTCTCCCTCCACATAAATTTGGGTGCACTTCTTCCTAAGCCCTAACATATTAATAATGTAATTAGTGCACAGGCATATAACTCAAATGGGTAGTAAGACGCGGTGCATTGGGAGCTATCAAACCTGAAAAATGTGCCTTGAGGCAGACAAGAATGTTTTTATGCTCTAATCTTCTATCCCGACAGTGATAGTGTATTTATCATACATTTTGATTGGCTGTCAAATAAAACTGACACCAGCTCTTCTACCTTAAGGTGGGATGGAAGGGGATCCGAGGAAAAGTCAGTTCTTTTGCACATTTTATGGCAAAACATATTTTGGCCAAAATAAATACAATATTGCTCCAGTACAAACATAGAGTATAATTTTCTCTACATGGTGACCTTAACAGTTGTTAAATATCCGTCATGGGTGTCCTAGAATTTAATGATAACTTTATTTCTACATTTAAAAAGTTTCTCATCTAATACTGCTATGCTCATAACAGATATTCAACAACTGTTGATATCACCACGCGAAGAAAATCTCACCATCCCACCTTAACTTTTCTATCCTCTTATCGACACAGTTTTTGTTCGAAATAAACCATTTAAACTTTAATTTGTGAGGACTAATGTAGATTCATGAACACAATCATTTAATCTGTTATTTATTTTATATCTGTTCACAGAAAGGACTGGCTTCACTATTGAATGCCGGGTACATTCATAATACCAATTACCATTCCTTAGGTCTTCACTTAAGGCCAGTATGCAGGGTAAGATAATCTTCATTTCAAGAAGACGGACACACAAGTCGTCAGAATGTCAGTTTGTGTGATGCTTATTGGCGAAGCAATCTATTTTTAAGTACACTTATTTATAAAAAATTTGGCTCAAAAACATATTAACCTATACCAGTATTACTTATCAAAATTTGTTTTTGCTCATTATTACAAAAGTATGTCCAAATAATTATTGTGATCTTGAACTATCACATTCTTATATATATTATTATTGAGTTAATGATCTTAGTGATCTTTTCACACAATCTTGAATGAGTGTATTTCATAATAATGTGATTTATTTCATAGATGTTTTCTAATGCTTTATATTTATGCAAAAATATAAGATCTTTTGTAAGTGTAAACATATTACCCACTTTTTTTTTCTTTAGTCGCTCAACTAGGGATGTGAATAAAGTATCGATACTTTACTAATACCGATATTTTTCTTTCAATACTAGTATTTTTTTATTCGATACTTTTTTTTCCAATACGCTTACTGATATTAATACTCACACTTCAGTATTGGATCGGTATCAAAAGAAACAACATTTTTGCTATCTTCACTTATGCTGGTATTAAATGTTTACTAGAGTGGACTGTGGAGGAAGAACAAATGACACTATTTCTCAATTCTCACTCATTTTCTGCAAGACAAGCAAGAAGCAGCACTAGCATTCAATCTCCTTTATTTTAGCTCATCATAATTCATAGTTCCAACACATAACATAGGCGTGATAGACCTAAATATACTATAATATGGTTAAATCATAATAATTTTCAGTGCTTGTATAAATATGAAAATACAATTTATTATGAAGCAAAAGTTGAAATTATTATTACTCGATAAAAAAACGCGTTTCCAGATTAAAATTTTGATACCGCTAGTTACTGTTATCGATACTTTTCTTGCGATACTAATGCGATTGCGATATTTTCTTCCGATACTTTTAGTGAGTACAGTAACAATACTTTTCTTTCGATACCACGTCCACACATAAATTATTAGATAACAGTAGATACCAAACCACTTGTATTCTGCCTAATAACATTTGATATCCATTTCAGTAGCCACATTATCTGAGTCGTCACACTCATATTAGACTAGACTGCTGACGATGGGCAGATTAGGGTTCGATCCCAGTTGAGTGTACTGAGGGTGGTTTTCCCCTTAGTGGTTTTACACTCTCCTTCCAAGCAAATGTGCACATACTTTCTCTAAATTTAACTTTCCTCATCCCTAACGCATCAGCGTAATTAGTTATTTAGCGTGTAACTTGAATAGGTAGTAAGACGCGCTACTAAAAAAAGACTACACTTAACGTCGACAAAGATTTTAACTCAAATGTTTTGGAGACCTTATTGTATAATATATATCAAGGTCTCCAAAATATATAATATATCCCTGATCTTAAGACTAGTGCCTTACTGCTCTTACTTACACCAAACACATAATTTTTTTTTAGTTTAATTTACAAAGAAAAAATGGCCGTATTAAATTACACATTGAAAGGAGTATAGCAAGGCAAGGCCTACACACCTACCAAAAGACTGTAGTCATCAAAGTTTACAATCAAAACACACTAAAACACATAATTATGTAATGTTCGGGATGCATCGGTTTCCTTCGTCAGCAGAAGAGGGTAAAACACAGACTGAATTATGGCTAGATGGTCACTTAGATTCTCTTTCCTGTTAGAGGTAGGTCATGGTCATTTAGATACACTAGCCATGCTGCCATAGTCCAGTATTTGTTTTGCTCTCTTCTTCTGAGTTACATAATTATGTGTTTTGTTGTGTTTTAACTGTGAACTTTGAAGAATACAGTTTTCTGATGAATGTGTAGGCCTTGCCCTTCTAGCCTCCTTTCAATGTTTAATTTCAGTTGAGTCTGTGATGCCTCAGAAACCAATTAGAATTTTATCTTTTCCCTAGGACTCCAGTTGCTCAAAGATGTCTGTCGAGCTACGTCAAACTGTGTCCCTGGTTTACGATATTGTAATAGTCGGGGCAGGAAGTCGGGACTGGTCGATGAGGAAACTTTTTGGAATGGGATTAGGAGGGGCTTGTCCTCTGGCGACCATGAGCAACATTTATATTGATATCACCAGCAACAAGGTTTGTTTTATACTTTGTTAACATTAAGCCTGCGCAAAAAATCAAGAATTTTCAGTTTTGAGTCGAATCCGAATTTTGGCTAACTTAGTCGAATAGAATCTGAATCGAATTTCATGCCCAAGAAAAATTTCTGACTCTGAACGAATCGAATCGAATCTCATGCAAAGTTTATTTTATCAAATCGAGCTTTAGATGGAATTCCATTCATTAAAATAATTGGGATCGAATATTTTATTTAAAAAAAGTTCAGATCCGAATTGAACCATTTATTTTAGCCTTACTATGTTAATATTTCAAATCAAATCTGTATTAAATAACTGACTATTTTATGTTACCGAATTCAATCTATTAATAAAATATTTTAATAAATGTTGATAAACATTTAAGACATAAAAATAAACATTTTTGAAACAAAAATAAAAAAAAATGTAATAGATGAATCTCAAAAGGTGAAAATTCAAATAAAGTTCACACCACTTTTTTTAATAATAGTGTAAAGGTCGGCTGATATCTGATAAACAGTGGGCCAAGCTACGTTTTCAAAATACAAGATATTTACTTTAACACACAACTGTCCCAAACATAATTCCCTTACGACCTGCAACTCAAGTTAATTTCTATATCCACTGTGCCACATAACTGGTTCCTCGATCTGATAGTATTACGAGGGTCATCCAGAAAGTAAGGTTACAAGGGCTCCTGAGGCCTGGGGAAATTTTTTGTTTCAAATTTGGCGCACCTGGCGTGTAGGGGGGATCTTAACGGTCAGTTTGTTTGGTCCCGCGTGTTTGTCGGCCATTTTTTTCAGTCACAGTAAATTCTTCCGATGGAGAGGTCGTCGCGCGCTCCCGCCACCTCCCGTACGTGCGAGATCCGCGCGGTCATCCATTTTTTGACTTTGCAGAACAATACCGCCGCGAATATCCATCGGAAGCTCGTGGAAGTTTATGGTAGTGATGTGATAAGTCGACAACATGTCACGAAGTGGGTTAGGTTGTTCAGAGAAGGCCGTACTGATACTCACGACGAGGCAAGGAGTGGGAGACCATCAGTGATTTCAGACGAACTTGTGCGAAAAATTGAAGAACAAGTGCGAAATGACCGCCGTGTGACGCTTGACGACCTTCACGAAAAATTCCCTGACATTTCTCGAAGTCTCCTTGGTGATATTGTGTCGGAAAAACTTGGTTACAAGAAGTTGTGTGCGAGATGGGTGCCCAGAATGCTCACACCGGAGCACCGTCAAAATCGCGTCACCACCGCGCGTGAATTTTTGGATCGTTTTGTACAGGAGGGAGAAGCTTTTCTGGACTCTATCGTGACGGGGGATGAGACGTGGGTGTGTCACTACACCCCAGAGACCAAAAGACAATCACTTCAGTGGCGTCATTCATCTTCCCCAGCCACCAAAAAGTTCAAGACAACCCATTCAGCCGGAAAAGTCATGGCATCTGTTTTTTGGGACCGTAAGGGGGTCCTTTTGGTGGATTTTATGCCCAAAGGGACTACCATTAATGCAGAGGCTTACTGCAATACCCTAAAAAAACTCAGAAGAGCCATTCAGAACCGCAGAAGGGGAATGCTGACCCGGGGAGTCAGCCTCCTGCATGACAACGCCAGGCCCCACACCGCGCGAGTTTCACAGGAGCTGCTGACATCATTTGGATGGGATATTGTCACCCACCCACCCTATTCACCCGACTTGGCGCCTTCAGACTATCACCTTTTCACTAAACTAAAGGAGTTTTTAGGTGGGAAACGTTTTTCCAACAATCAGGAGGTCGAGGAAGCTGTGAAGAAGTGGCTGAAAGAGTTGGCGGCGGAGGTCTATGACACTGGCATACAAAAGCTGGTGCCCCGACTACAGAAATGTCTTGATCTCGACGGCGATTATGTTGAAAAATAGTATAATATATTTGTGAAGTATCCTGTGAATTTCAATTAAATACAAGCATTTTTCGATTTTAAATAAATGTTGTAACCTTACTTTCAGGATGACCCTCGTAATTTGCTAAGTATGAATAAATTATTGATTAGAATTTTGAGCTAAGCCCATCGAATCTGAATCTAAAATTCTTTGGATTTGAAATTTCAAATATAATTTGAATCTTACAATATTAAAATTTTGAATCGAATTCAATAAGATTCGGATTCGAAATTTCAAAGGCTCCCACAGGCTTAGTTAACATCAATGTAGTCATGTATTTACAGTAGATCCTATTTTCTATGAAAGTGCAAAATTTGGATTTTTAATATTTTTTCTTGTTTTTTATTAAGTAAAAAATGTATATTTTATACAAGGTGTACCCTAACATGTAGGACCCACTTCAAGGGTGTTTTTGGGACACAAAAATAGTTAAATACGTTAGCATAAACAGGTATTCTATTTGCTCTTGTTTCTGAATTATAGCCTGTTTTTCTTTCTATTAATGTGTAGCTGCCTGCCTTAGTACAAAGTGCTCATAATGACTACCTTACACCTTAGTACCATAGAGCTTATTGTTCGTTCAAAAGTTCCGTAAGTTTCTCGGGCTCGTTGGTAGTCTTGTTCAAAACGTTGGGGGCATATTTTAATAATATCATTGAGTGTTGTATAATCATTCACTTTCAGATGGCCCCAGGATTAAAAATTCATGTGATTTAATTCCAGGGAGCGAGCAGACCAATTAATAGGTCCTTTACAACTTATACATTTGTTAGTAAATCATTCGCTCATTCAAGAAATGTCTAGCTATTTGGCAAAAAGCCTGGCAGAGCATCGTCATGTATAAACCATATGGGACGTATTGGATCACATTTTAACCCCAATAGGTTGTACATCATTGTTATAGGTCAGGGGTCGGCATCTGGTTAATCTTGCTGCAAGTCGATCTTTTGAGTCTTTTGCGTTCGCAAAAGTATCAAGTACTTTCAAATAATATTTGAGTATGACCAAAATGTTAGAAGAAATTTAAATTGTTAATATACAAAAATTTACATTTCATATATTCTATATTGTTTTATATAAAGGTGGGGACAAAAATATTCGAGGGAAGATTAAATTTAAGTAATAAATATAAGATTGTATAGACAAAACAAAAAAAGAATTTAAAGTATAGGCTAGTGGAGAAAAAATGAGGGACTGTGGGACCTTTGATAAGCCTGTAAGTCGATCATGGCTCAAAAAGATTGCCGACTTCTGGTATAAGTTCTAGAGTTTTGGTTATCAGAGACCAGTTGGTTAACTTGCACCCCTTCAATTTTGTCATCAAGTGCTTCTCTTTGACAAACATTAAAGTTATCTTTAGTGTTGGTACTACTTTGTCTATTTTGTGGCAAGTTTAATAATTGAATATTTAATTTATATTTCAGACAGAAACTCCTTTCCAACTTGTACCACAAGCGTCAGCCGTAACCACGAGCATACGAGGAGGTTACGAGACTAGATTGGCAGTTTACGATGTAAAGTCTCTCAAGATTTCCAGCATGTTTAACGTCGCAGTTGTTCACACTCAAACTCCCCAGGTGTTTAACATCAACTCACCGCCTGTTCTTTTCGCCAATCGTTATATTGTGGGTATGTGCTCCTATATGTTTACTTTAAACTTTATTTCTGACCCGCTTTGGTGGTCGTATGGTCTAACACGCTACTCTCGCAATACACTCGACTGCCAGAGACGGGGAGATCGAGGTTCGACCCCGAACAGGTTTATTAAGGATGATTTTCCCTATATGGTTTTCCACTCTCCCTCTACATCAATGTAGGTGAATTTCATCTAAATATAACCTTCCTAATCCCTAACATATTATTGTAATTAATCGTGTAACTCGAATGGGTAGTAAGATGCAGTGCTAAAAAAAAAGCTTATTTTCATACCTCTTCGTAAGTTATTTAGTTAAAGATGGAAAATTCCAAGTACTCAATTATTTTTTTTACTTTTATAGAAATGTTCAAGGCCAGTTCAAGCAGCTACTAAAATTCAACTCAAATTTTTTTAGTACGCACACACTTCTAGTAATTGTTTTATATGTAACCTATGTAATTATTATTATTGTGAATTTACCTAATATTTGTGTTATTTCTACAGGATATGGACAGGAGCGTGGTGGGATCGTCACCAAGCTTCATAACAACCATTGGAAGTCTCTAGACATTGTTTATCTCGAAAATATACCGTGGTTTTTACCGGTGTACTTTCATACTCTTAAGATTGTTGCCAATGGGAAAGAAATCAAACCTGGTAAGTTGGGTAGCATTAATTTCAATCCAGGCGTGTGGATGAAAATAGACTTAATGTTTATAAATACATCCAAATATGGTAGCAACACAGTAGGAAGAAGAATATCTGACAGCTAAAAAGAGTTACTTAAATTACTTTCACTGTAAAATAACGTAATTTCAGTAGACATTTGTGAAGCAAGTTTTTTACTTCGAATCAAATCTATAATCGAAGCAAATTATATAATAATGCAAATTGACAAAATATAATGAAAAAGGAAAAATAAACTAGTAAGTCTAAATTTAATGAAGAAATTTCACCTAGTGAAAAAGGAAAAATGTGGGAAGGATCCAATGCACAAAGTTGATATCGTCTTTCAATTTGAGAGTTACTTATGCAAATATTAGTTTAGATATTATTAGACATCTACTTTACATCCATTACTGTTTCCAGCCTGTGACCTGGGTCAGTTTTTTTATTCGAGCTGTATAGTTTCAACTACCAGCTTGCTGGGCCTGTCGTAGCTTCGTACCTTATAATCTAAACTAAGACTAGGACAGACACAAAATCCAGTCTCCCGCCGTTAATTCATCACTGTGAAAGGCTAAACCCACATTTTGCCAATGATAAATTTTTCGACCAGGCCAAAAATCGAACTCGGGACCCTTAGCTCAGTAAAGAGACATGCTACCGACTGAGCTAGGGTGTAGGATACACTGACCTACTACTAAAGAGAATAAAACAATTAGTGTATGAATGAATGTGTGATCATATCACCGTCCACAATGACCACTGTAATCAGTAACATTACTGTATTTCCAGTGATGAAGCGATACATACCCGGCAAGGAACGCACACGGCCATATTACTTGGAGGTGGCTTTGAAACTGCCTGGTCGTTCGGTGACGGAGATATCCATCGATTTCGACTATGTGTTCCTCAAATGGCAGGAGTACCCTCCCGATGCTAACCATGGCTTCTACATAGGGGCGGCCATAATCACAGCTCTTCTGCCGGTCGGAAAGAACTACACTGGGCTACCGCAGGATGGCAGCACCATCACTTCAAGGTGTTGATGAGCGTTATGAGACCTAGATTTAAAACTCTTAAGTAGCCATTCTGGTCATCTGTGTTTTGGTAACAATCTCCATAAAAGAAATGCTCTCTCTCTCTCTATGTATATATATATATATATATATATATATATAGATAGATTGAGAGAGAGAGAGAGAGAGCATTTCTTTTATGGAGGTTGTAGGTCTTATATATATTTAAGACCTGCATGTTTTTGAGTTTAAAGTACTTTGTATATATGTTTGAATCATATTATCATCATCAACTTTATCCAGCCTGTGAATAGGCCTCCCTTCTCCCCTCACACGCATACTTACCTATTATCTGCTCCTCCTATCTTTTCCTTAGTATTCCTTACAGTCGTTAATCTCAGTTATATAGACTGGAGATGCTACTTATTTATCCTCACGAGGCTTATCCCGTTCCATACCCACTGTTCCACAGAAAGAAGCGCTGGGGATTGAACTCGAGGCCTCTGAATCTGTAGCCAGGTATTCTGACAACTAGACCACAGAGGTGGTTGGAGTTTGTTTAGTAAAAACTTAAAAAATTAGTTTGAACCTTTAGACTAAAGGCAAGTCTTGGCTGTTATGTTTGAATTAATGTAATCAATTATGTGTGGTAGTTTTCAATAATTATCTTCGACGTGAATGCTTAATGGAACAACTTTTCACACTCCTTGACTCATTAGTAATGTATCTATAAAAATTTCTGTATGTCCGACATCTCCATACCCACGGTTCTTTTTATAAGTATCAATTTGATAATAATCATGAACAGCTTGCAGCCACTGGGCTGGAACATAGGCCTCTCCACAGACTCCTTTTCTCCCACCACCTCTCTTCCTAAACCTTGGCCCAATCCTCTCCTCTCTCTTCCACACTCCTCCTTACTCCCTTCTGCCATCTGTCCCTTGGTCTTCCCCCCCCATCTCCATATCCAACATCTTCCTGGTCATCCTTTCCCTCTCCATTCTCCTCACACGGCCATACCACCTTAGTCGTGCCTTCTCTATCCTATCCTGTTCTAGACTGGCTCCTCCTTTGATGATAATAAAGCGTATATATGAATTAAATCCTGTTATTTTTTTGTGAATATGTTTCAGTTTCAACGCAACCAGAGAAGGTTACTTGGTACAGTTGAGGACAGAAACTCTAATAATCACCCTCCCAACTCCGGACTTCAGCATGCCATACAACGTCATCTGTTTGGCTTGTACAGTGGTTGCGTTGGCTTTCGGACCACTCCATAACATCACGACAAAAAGGTATTCAAAAAATATTACGTAAACGTTGGTTACTTAAACGTTTGGATTTTGACTGCCAACCATTGTCACCCCTCATTATTGAAGGCGCCGCATGCTTGAAGGAAAATATTCTCACATTGAGATATTTATAATTTCTTTTGTGACTTTATTTTTTCGAAAAAGGTTTTATATATGTATGGTTCTAGTAATTTGCTTTTATCTCCAAACTTAGACCATGTAATTAAAATCACCTTTTCAGTATATTTATTTAAAATAAAAACTTCAGGAGGTCAAGTTTTTAATCCTGTTGGGATATATCTCTCCAAGCAAAACCTCTTTTCGCTTTTTTTTGAGGTATTTTGTAAATGTATTTGGAAGAAGGTCTGGGAATGGTGGATTGAAAACATGAAAGGGAACGACAACAATATAGATTTTACAATGAAAAGAAGAACACAGTTCACACTTTACACTGCTGTCACAGGACAAAAAGGTAATGCCTGCTTCTCAAAAGAAAATCGATCTTTACCGCCCAATCCCCCAGGTTTCACTCTCCCGAAGTTGCGTTGCACATTTCACACTCTCTCCTGATGAGTTCCGATAGAATGAAACCTAGGTCGGGGGATTGACCAGTAACGATAAATATTCTTTAAGGTGAAGCCATTACCTCTTTGTCCAGTGGCAGCAATGTAAAGTGTGAACTGTATTCTTCTTTTCATTGCAACAGACATATTGTGTTTGTTCCTTTTATATGTTTTCAATCCTCTTTTCCTGTACCTTCTTCCAAATATATATAATCCTATAGGAATATGTTGATACCTTTATCCCAGGGTTCCTAGGTAGCTGGAAAACCGGACAAGCCTGGAAAATACAATGACTTTCACAAAATCTAACAAAAAATACTGGGATATTTGTTAAACTGAAGAATTAAGCACGCTGATTCAAACATGTCTTATTACCTCTTAAACAAGGGCTGTGAAGTGATATAGGGAATTTCAAAATAATAAAATAGTGGCAACCCTGCTCTAGCCTTTATTCTGGTATGAAACATATTTTTAAATAACAAACAACTTCTTAAATAAAGCGGGATTTCTGGACGTCTACATCTCAATGCTCATGCACCCCCTGATTGTAAAGAATTCAAGTTTGTTTTTATTGTAATTCGTTTGATATATTTATGTTTTTTTAGGTTGAGATTAAAAGACAACGAATCACAAAGTGGACCACTACTTTGGATCAAGACTAAAATCAGTGCCCTCAGAAGTGTTGTTCAAGAGAAAGTATTTAAATAGAAATTCTAAAATATGTATAACTAGTCAATTAGTGTTTGTAAAATGTTGTCTCCAGATATAAAATATACATGTATTTATTTCTTTTGTAAAATAAAATAGTTATAAACATTTTGTAAAACATGTTATTTGGGATTCTTAAGAGGGAAAAAGTTTTCCGAGCGTTGGAACATCTGTTATAAACTCGCGTATTAAGAGAAAAGTTGGGAAATCATCTGTCCATTCATCTATCCCTTTCCCTCTCCCTACCTCTGTTCTTTCATCCATCCATCAGATCCCCTCTTCTGTCCAATCCCATCCCTCCCTCCCACCCTCAGCCATCAAGAATTATACTCTCCAGACAAATTCTGGTGCATTTTATTATCTTTTTTTTTAACACTGTGCATTACTATTTGTCCGGGCTATCCACATTTCATTACACTATTGAGGTAGGGATGAATAAGGTGAAATTTAAAGGAAATATTGCCACATTTGTATGGAGGTAGAGTGGGTAAACTATTCAGGAGAAACTACTCTCAGTAAACACGACCAGGTTTCAAATCCCATCTGTGTCAACCTATATTAAACGAGTATGCCGATTAGTCTACGTGCCAGTTGATGCGAGTAGCGTGGGATTGAACAGGTGACTCAGTATTGTATGTGCTACCTGTTCAAATCAGATAAGCATTATTTGACAGCTAGAAAAAGTTACTAGATCTACTTTCACGTATTTATACACCAAGTCATGTGATCTTCAGCTGTCACATTTGTATATAACACCTATAAAATAACACTTAATAGAGTAAAATGTTATTAATGTTGACAGCAAATAAATGTGTTTATTTTTTAAAAGCTTCTTCCTGCCAAAATCCTAATGGCTACTGTAGCCTGTCTTTTCCAAACTTTTAAAAACATTATTCCGAAAGCTTGCCGTTAAGAGCGTTCATCATAGCAGACCCAACTCAGTTCCTGGCTCGCGCGAGGTATTATGGGAGTAAAAGGGAAAATAAAACCCCTACGATATGCCAGAAATGTGTGCAGCGGTGAAGATGGGGGACAAAGCGACAAAGTTTCTTGTTAATAACTACAGTATGTCCCTATTATGACAATGAAGATTTGTGCACAATGCTTATCTTTGAAGCCATTCTAAAATTGTAAAAACGGCCTTTTCATTACAGTTTTTATTCAAATATCATTTAATATTTCAACAACGTTCAGTATTAGGAACTTCTATTAACTCTTTTTTTCCATTAATGTTTATATATACATTATCCACGTGCCATAGTGTTGGTGTAAATTTACGATTTCTAGCCGACTGTATCACAGAGTTGACGGGCATGTTATGCACACTCTTAGGGCTGTTTTTATTTTGGTCAACATATGCAGCGTTTCTTAATGTCTCTTATTTTTACTATGATTACCTTTCAGAAATTTTAAGACATACCTCAAAACACACTATCTTGATTTTTTTTTTTTTTTTTTG
>CABFWB010001362.1:38384-58026 GCA_902151455.1 Timema bartmani | reverse complement strand
AGATCGAGGTTCGAATCTCGGTCGGGTGAACTGGGGTGGTTTTCCCTAAATGGTTTTCCACTCTTCCTCCACGCAAATTCGGGTTCACTTCCTCTAAATTCAACCTTCCAAATTCCTATCCATTAGTGTAATTAGTACTTAAGCGTATAACCCGAACGGGTAGTAAGACGCGGTGCTAAATAATAATAATAATAATGACTTCATCAAAGGGTGGAAATAAGGATTAGTGGAAATGCTTCGCTATTATTGGAAAGCCAAGGTAAAAAATATTTAGTTCTTCGATCCGTTATTTCAAAATAATGTTCAAACCAAAATAGAGTCAAAAGATTCCAAAAGGGCTCTTTCTCCTTTAACAAACCTATATTTTTAGTTTTATTTAGAAAAAAAAGGTACCAAAATGTAACATTAGCTCAATTTTAAACGACTTTTTTTTTACTCATATTTTTGCAGAGTTAATAGACTAGGCTTAATGAAGAAGGGGTCTAGATTTAACCTTCATCTAACAAATACAGTACAGTAATTTTTTGATAGGCTCACAACAGAAAAGATATTTAAGAACTTTCAGCGATTTTTCCACTTTACCTTGAGATAAGAAGTTTCAAAAGTTTTCGTTCCTCTCTCTTAGTGACATGAGATACAAAAGTTGGTTGTAGTTAAAGGGCAAAAGGGTGCTTAGGCAGAATAGAGAAGTAGTTCCAGAAAACGACAAAGACCATTGTATTTTTATCCGTATGACCTGGCAGTGATCGATACTTCTCGCTGACCGAGGCGGCCGCCTTTATAGGCCTGTATCACACTAGGATGCCATGGAACTCTATGGGATCTGATATAGACCTTAAGAGCGTTGATCATAGCAGGCCCAACTCAGATCCCGGCTCGCGCGAGGTATTATGGGAGTAAAAGGGAAAAGAAAAGACCTACGATATGACAGAAATGTGTGCAGTGCATTCGTATTTGAATGATTACTCGACATTTTCCGCGGTGACGATGGGGGACAAAGTGACAAAGTTTCTTGTTAATAACCACAGTATGTCCCTATTATGACAGAATGTAGATTTGTGGACAGTGCTTATCTGTGAAGCCATTCTAAAATGGTCAAAAAACGGCCTTTTCAATGCAGTTTCTATCCAAATATCATTTAATATTTCAACAATGTTCAGTATTAGGAACTTCTATTAACTCTTTATCTCAATTAATGTTTAATCAGAAATGATCCACGTGCAATAGTGTTGGTGTGAATGCACGATTTCTATCCGACTGTATCACGGAGTTGATTGGCATGTGACGCACGCTTTTATTGCGTTATCAACTAAGTGCGGGTATTTCTCGCATGTGGAATAAACGTCAGACTCGTCTAGTCTATTTTTTCCGGTGACGGGGAGGGGAGGAGAAGGTCGGGGTTCAAACTTCGGTCTAGTCTTCTGAAGCCGGTATTGCTTAGTCGGCCTACCAATATTTTCTTTCAATTCCACCTTTCTAATCCCTACCTATTAGTGTAATTAAACAACTTACGTAATGAGACTTAATTGATTCGGAGTTCACTAAAATTAGCTTACTGTCCCAAACGTTTTATATATATATATATAGAGAGAGAGAGAGAGCACCACGTCTTACTACCCGTTCGGGGTATACGCCTATGTACCAATTATACTAATGGATTAGGGACTATGAAGGCTTAATTTAGAGGAAATGCACCCGCATCGTAGTGGGAGAGGGGAAAAAACACCCTCACCACCGAAGCGGGTCACCGCGTCTTACTACCTGTCCAGCTGTAAACTCGTAGAAGCTTGCAGACCGCAGGTATAAACCTTTATAATTGTTTAGTTTTAAAAGAAACAGAATATAGGATGCCTGCCAAAGACCCAAAAACTGACTGCAGTAGTTTAAACTAAGCGTTGACCCGTATGACATTGAACCCAAGACACGCTTGAAAAACTTCCAAACACATTAATTTGAACATTTACAACGCCCTCTATTAGTCTATACAAAACAACTATTTGAAAATAGAATTAAATACATTTTTAAAAAAAGGTACCTCTTTTCATGGCTGAGTGGTTAGACGGGTCAACCACAAGTCTTGGTGACCTTGGTTCAGTCCCAGGCTGTGAATAAAATTATTTATTTTTAAGTTTGTCCTTGTGCTCGATCCGTTTATTTGATTTTTTCTTTGGGTTTTTAAACTCAAGGTAGGGTTTATTAGCGTTTGGTCCGGTGGTCGCATGGTCTATAACGCTAATCTTGCGATAGACTAGACTGCCGATGACGGGGAGAATGGGGTTCGAATACCGGCCGAGTGGAATTAGGGCGGTTTTTTCCTAAATGTTTTTCTATTCTCCCTCCACACCTCCTATAAATTCAAACTTCCTCATCACTAACGTAATTAGTATATATGCGTGTAACCTGAAAAGGTAGTGAAACGCGGTGCTAAAAAAAAAAGGTCAATGCTTAAAATTAAACTACCATTTGTACTCACCTCTAACAAGACGTGTTGTAGCGTCTTATCATAGCTACGTTTAATTTAAAAAATACACTAAATGACTTTAAATAATATGATGTCCTAAACTCACCGTGCTCTATTTCACTATGTACATCCCAAGTTGACTATCTCCCACGCCACACAACCGGCTACGCGAACATGTGGTCAAGACTGAATGCGCGAGGGAACTGACCGGGCCAACGTCGAGTGTTCACTAAGGCCGCCGGGAAGTATGAAGTATGACATTTCAAGACTGAATGCGCGAGGGAACTGACCGGGCCAACATCGAGTGTTCACTAAGGCCGCCGGTAAATATAACATTTCCGGCGCTATATGGTTCCACATTGCCTAGATGACTGTTCTCGGGCTTTCTACGGCTTTCTCGTCACATATTCCCCTTTCACCACTACCCCCTTCTTTTTCTCTCTTTGTGTCTGTCTTGTGTTTAACCCCATACCTTCCCCCTCTCTGAGTAAAAGAAATCAAATAAATACTGCCAGAAGATCGGAGGATACTCCGCTCTTGGCAGGATATTGATCTTGGACACGTCTACTTGTTCAAAAAAAAAAAATGTAAGAACAAAATTAAGTTTAGGCATTTTGTATGTCAAAATTCTTTTTCGGCCTTAGTATTCAATATATTCGATGATATATTCAGAATCCTTCTGACTAACGGAAATATGTTATAATATATTCAGAGTCCTTATGACTATCTGAAATTAAACATAAACATTTGACTGGGAAATAGTCTACGATATGCGAGTTTATATTATGTTAAATCAGGTATAAGTCCTTTTGGGAGAGAAATAAATATTGTAAAGTAAATATCCTAGATGTTTTCAATGAATCAAATATATATCCTTTGTTTATAAATAAAACTTATGCTCATCTATTTAACTTCCGACATGTTGACTTCGATTTTATTTCTATTTAACTAAGTGGTGTGCACTTTCCTGGTAATGTTGTTTAATTATTTTCTGGTCCATTCTTCTTTTCTTTTTTTTATCCTTGGTTGTTTAGCGCAATAATGCAGAATGGGTTGCTTGGAAACATGAGGGAATATATTATTTAATAATATATTCGTTTTTAATGTCCTATCTGCTCACTCTGTATTTAGTCTCCCCTTATTTTATAACCTTGTATGCCTGCCTTTGTCTTGAAGGATGAAAAGGGGCTACAGTGTATTAATCACAACTTGTGAATGTGTGGAATGCCAGGCCTCCACCGTTGTTCGGATCCCACGTTAAACTGTAGGTCCTCCATTTCATCTCACAATCACCCTACCATCACACATTAGCGTAAGTGCGTGTAACCCGAACGGGTAGTAAGACGTGGTGATAATAATAATAATAATAATAATAATAATAATAATAATAATTTATGTCCTATTTGTGGGTAATTTTTCTTACCTTTAGATGAGTCAATATTATCACTTGACTAACACGAAATAACTAGTCCTATAGCTGCCCCGGTAGCGTAGTTAGTTAACGCGCTAGTCATGTTGAGCTCAACTCCCGAGGACGGGGATATCGAGGTTCGAATCTCGGAATCTCTTAGGGGAAAACCACCCTTAATGCACTTGACCGGGATCGAACCCTGATCTCCCCGTCTACGGCAGACTAGTCTAACACGAGAGTAGTGCGTTAGACAACGCGGCTGCCGAAACGGGTGATAGTCATTTCTCACTGTGCCAAAGTTATTAAAATATTTGTATTTCTCCCGTAAAATTATAAGCTTTTAATTAACTAAACATCGTTGAAAAATATTTGATGCGCTATCTTCAAATTACGGACGTGTTTACACGATTGCTAGTAACGTTGCAGCCATAACATTTGGTTGTTAACACGATACTAATCACTTTATACTGAATTAATTATAGGATTAAGTATTAAAAATTACTTGAGAAGCGATGAATCATTTATTTCTAGTAAAAAATTGTAACTGCTAAGAGTTATTAATTTGGTTCTTAACACACACTAAAACCTGAACAAATAAAACAATTTCGAATATATCGATAGTAACATAATAAAAACAAATATTTTCAGTGGGCGAAATCACAACTAAAATCTAAATAAATACATTTATTAATATCATAATACTTATTTTTCAATATGTGATAGGCCCAAGTGTATATTTAAAGTAGAGTAAAAGGTTGTGAATTAAAAAAAATCATTTATATTGTTTTATTATTTTATTATATTATAATCTAGTTTAAAATTACTCATGAACACACGAGAAATGAACCTGGTGGCTTTAAGTTCGCGACGATTTTTACCATTGGGTTGAACCATCCAGTTTTCATGGTAATTCGTCAGTTATCAAATAAACAGTGAATATATTTTTAAAATATAATGTATGTACAATTCACACTTATAAAATTAGTTATAATCTAATTTTAATATGTATCTACATAATCATTATTAGTATAAGCCAGAAAGAAGCAATAATTAAGTTTAATTAGTTTACAACATTCTTCTCAAAGCTTTGATTATTTTGCTGTGTTCTTTGTTAATTTTCCTTCCCTAACACTTTTCTCGTACAACATGAACTTTAAATTTAAAAGATAAAGCACGCACATTCCTATTTGACCCTTCCAACAAATTACTTAATTCTCCCGCCTTTCTACCTATGGGAGGGTAAACTTTTAGCTCAATTTTAATTACACTATTTGTCATTGTCAGAGCTATATGTAATGCTGGGAGTTTTGTGGGTAAAAATACCCCTCCCTCAAAAAAAAAAAAATTGTTCGCTTTTTATTTTTGTGAGGAACTTTTAATGAGATGTATTTTTGGCAATTTTTGTTTCGTTCTGGTTTAAATAAATAGCCTACGTATTTTTTTTTAAATCTTGACATTCAATAATAACTCGCTTACTTTCTAAGAGATTATTTTTCGTTTTGAATGTCCTCTGAATTAATTTTACATAATAGGCAAAAAAAACAACGCAAACTTTTTTTTGCTCGATAAAACTGAAACTTTTTAATTAAGTCGCGAAATGTATTTGAATATAAGTGCTCATGGAAGAGATTAAATAGTTTCAATCCTATTTGAAATATTGTTCATCAAAGAAAATATAATATTTCTTTATTAAACAATGTATCGAAAAACTTGAAAAGTTAATATGATCCTTTTCCAACTTTTCGAATATAATAATGGAAGATTATTTTCAATCTCGACTTAATATTTTATAAGAACTGGCATTATTTAAACAAGCATATTGTTGACTAATTGAAAATGAAATAAAATTGATAATATTTTGAATTAAAGTATTTACATTTAACTTTGATTACAATTAGATAATATTTTTCAATATAATAATAACTAATGGATCGTTGCAGCGATGCCTGCATATTATTGCACTAAATTGTATTCTAGATTATTTATTGGAAAAAAATATATATAATAAGACCTCAATTGACTTTCTAACTAAAAGATTAATCGTCAAAGGCTACCAACCAAACTACATTGATATTTAGCTTTCTTTGTTTGATTTGGATCAAAACTTATATTTTCCCTCTTCCGTCTCCGATGAGAACTTTAAAACAACCCCTCTCCCAGCTCTCTATTTGTTGCACCGAACCACTCAAGTAAGAATTATTAAGCCGTTATTATATTTAACCAAAGATAGATATTTTATTTACCGATATACAATAATATGCAAATAATGGTTTCCATGGTGATTTAAACAAAGAATGATTGTACAGTTCAGCCGCTGCCCACACAGAATGAAAATGTGGAAAATTGACAAGGAAAATTTAATTTTAGTTTTAGGCTAATATTTTTGCCGTTATCCTGGACCCTTAACCTTTAAAATGACTTCGTTGGCTAAACTCGGTAAACCCGTTTACTCTTAATTTCAACTATAAAAAATGGGATTATTAAATTATATATAAAAATGTGTGTATGTATGTGAGGGGAGAGAATGCGTGTGAGAGAAAGAGTGTGAATGAGAGAAAGTGAGAGAGGGTGTGTGAGAGATAGAAAGAGAATACATGAGGGATAATGCGTGATAAAGTGTGTGAGTGTGAATGTGTGTGTGTGTGTGTATATATATGAAAAAAAGATCGTGTAAAATGTTGGGAGTGTATGTGAGGGTAGATAGTGTGTGAGATAGAGGGATAAAGTGTGTGAGAGAGTGTGTTATAGGAAGAGTGTGTGTGCATGTTTGTGAGGGGAGAGAGTGTGAGCGAGAATGTATGTGAGAGCGTAAGAGAGAGTGTAAGATAGAGAAAGAGAATGCGAAAATATAGATGGGGGTACACAAAACATTACTTTTAAATATCATATCTTCTAAATTAAGCGGTAAAATGAAAACATAGCTAAACTTATGTAATTGTATTCGCTAAAATGAAAATCAAAACCCATTATTAAAAAAAAAACACCAAAACTCATAATTAAATAGTTAAATTAGCTATTTTTAAGCATTATTCAAGATCAATTTATTGTTTTTTACCTTATAATACATACCAAAACATATTTAAACATTATTTTATCATGCGCGAAACAAAACGTAGACAATATTTTCATGAAATTAACAAATTAACTTTTAATTTTCGAACTATGCTCAATATTATTGATGTAAATGCGAATTAAAGATAACAACATTCCAATAAAAAATGTTTCCCCAATTTAGGCATCTCAATTTAGCTGTGTTATGACCAGCATCCAAAGAGAAATATTCGTTCAAAGAGAAAATGTTGATATGTTCGGACCAACAAATAAAGATTGAGTTATTATTGTTTAACCAAAGAGATATATTTTATTTAGAGATTTACAGCCATGCAGCAAATAACGGATTTCTTGGCGATTAAACAAAAAATGAAAAACAAAATTATTTGTGAAAATCGGGTTTTCGTGAAAACTACTATTTTTCCCGACATCCTGGACTCCTAACCGTTAAAATGAGTGGTAGATTTTCAAAATCTGTTCAGGCATTTCCTCGTAATTTCTATTACCGGAAACGGGCTTATCAAATTTATATATAAGATAATGAGTCGGCGTCTGTTATTCTTTCGCGCAAAAACTAATAGACCGATCGCTCCGAAATTTCGTATGGGCATAACTCGGACGTCCTGATAACATTATAGGTTAATTAAAGTTTGCATCTTCCATTTTGTTTTATGATGGCGGTTATTAAACACCAATTTTTTTTTCTCGGCCGCTACTCTCTTTCCACGCAAGAACATAGCTCGGACTTCCGGTAGACATATAGGTCAATTAAAATTTGCGTCCACCATTTTGTTTCAATGTGGTGAACATTAGTTTTTGGCCTTTTCTCAGCTTCTTATCAGAATTTGAATGTATTATAAAATACATCTCGTGCCAAGAATGGGTATTTAGCTAGTTATATATAAAATTAAGATAATTTCCTTTAGATCTGCATCCAGAATGTAAGAATACATAAGTTATTTATATGTTAGGAATGTGCGCCTTGAATTCCTAAAAATTTTCGTGATTCAAGAAAATTTCAAATTCTACATTAAAAGAAATTAAAACATAAAAGTTAAAATGGTTTGAACCTTTCTTCGGAGAATGATGATGATGATGCTTACTATTGTAAGATTCTGGTAGGAAGAACAGACTTGTCACAAACTTTAGTAAAATTACTTTAATAAATTCATACCTCAACAAGTAATATGATTTATATCTTTAATTTTGATAGTATATACTATCAATACTTTTAAATTTATTTATTTTTTATTTATTTGAGGTATTTAACGTTCACTTTCTGAACCGACTGAATATATCAACACACGAGAGTTTCTATGAGCAATAACGAAAGAGCCCTACCAATTTTGCCGTGAAAGGTATTCTCATATATCTTCCAGGGTTCTTTTACATCCCACAATCGACATGGGACCGACGGCTTTACTTCCCCTCCGAAGGAAGTTGTGTAACGGATATTTATCACTCAAGAAAAATCCATCGACCTCGACAGGGTTCGAACCCATGAGGTGAACACTTTACCCCAAGACCACCGAGGTCAACCACTTACACCAAAGTCTAAAGGGAAAAACCCGTGTGTATGATGAGGGATAAGTGATCCGGTCTTCATTTTTTTTTTTCCATTTTAAATCAATTTTCTTTCTGTGTTACACTCGTCATGTTAGGATGATCTGATCTCAATCCAATCAAAATGAGTCTATAACTGGGTTGTACGGATATCGAACACGGTTCTCTGTGCCTTCCTCTACTCCTTCTACACTGGATATCATCTCTGAGAGAACTGCATGGCTACTATTGGGAAAACAGCGTTGCCATTCTCTCTTTTCGTGTGGTCACTCTCCCCTCAAAAAGAAGACAAGTTTGGCAACGCCGGTTAGTCGAGGTTGCCAGTAGCTAGTTGGCCTTTGTGAGGAGATTTGAAATAACGCGTTAATGAAAAGTGTGTGCATTAATGTATTGGATTGTGCCACAATACAGCATTATAATTTGAATACTTCCATCGGGAGAATCATCTAAAATATATATTTATCCACAAAAAAATAAATTATATTGATAATCAGTGGTTTTAAGTTAGCGTTGCAACGCATCATGGATCAACATACAGCGTGTGAATTGCTGCACTACCGAGGCAAATTCTGCTTTCTATTTTCGACGAACGTGTGAATCAAGCTTTTACTCTACAAGACCTACAATTCCCTCAGCAATGATATTGGGTTTACAATACATTCCCTCTTCTCTGCCACCCTCCCCTCCACATTAATCGTGATTTCCTCTAACCGTGTAGTCACGATACAGATTCCATTTGTCCAAATAGAGATGGTCTGGACATTGGATTTGTTTTGCACTTACCGGGTGTTTTTTTACTGTTTTTATTTTGGTATGCGGAAAGCCAGTAAGTATGGTATATAATTATATGCAAACTCAATCAAACTTGGAATGTGAGGTCAAATAAGAAACACTAATAAATGATTCAATTACTTATGGGTAGGCTTTTTACATTTTTTTTAGCACCGCGTCTTACTACCTGTTCATGTTATACACCTATGTACTATTTACGCTAGTATGCTAGGGAGCGAGGAAGTTTGAATTTAGAGTAAGTTTATCTGCATCTGCGTAGAGGGAGAGTGGAAAAATTATTTTACACCCGATCCGGATTGAGCACCGAAAGTGATGCCTTAGACCAGGGGTTGGCGGCCTTTTTTTATTTTATCGTGGGCCATATGAATTTAAAAAAAAAGGGGTTTTCAGAATTTTATCTAATAAACTAATTTTTGTCTTGTATAAATTTGTTGCAAAATGGAATCGCCTAAAACTAAAATGCTTTTCCCGCATATCTTTCAAAGATCTCCCTCACTCCCTTTATTTCAGGGCCCTCGTGGTTTCTCAGTGCATATATACACTGAATATCATCTCTGAGGTAACTGCATGATTTATATTGGGAAACAGCGTTGTCATTATCTCGTTTTTGTCTCGTCAATATCCCCTCAGATGTAAGACAAGTTTCGCAACGCTGCTTAGTCGAGGTTGCCATTAACTCCTTATTACCCCAGCACACCACCTTCAGACATAACTGAGAGCGAGGAGATTTGGCAACAGTTAACTGAGAGAGATAGAGAGAAGATAAAGCTTTTCTACATAAGGCCCGCAGTCCCCTCAGCGGCGAGATTGGGTGTAGCTTCCATTTGTTGGTCCTCCATCGCCAAAACTTTGAGGAACACTGCCTTAGAACTTGTGGTCACCTAAACGAGTAGATGTAAATGTTTAGCGCAAATAGAATGTTTGTATTTTTCTAAAACGTTTATGCCTATCAGAATCCTAACTATAATAGCTCCGGGTTTATCTGGAGCTGAGCCATCAGAGTGTCAGGGGAGGGCGTTACAGTTTTAGAGGGGATAGATATATCACCCCGAATTACGAAAGCTCCTTACGCCAAACAATCAAAACTATTGTAATACAATTTCAAACATAAAGTTACGAAAAAGTAAATTTTAAAGGGATGCGGTAATAAACCCGTCAAACGTGTCGAGATAAAACAGAATTCTTTGTCCGTGTCTCGTAACTAAACTTTCCGTACTGAAAACACGATTTTTTTGTGACAAAAATTAAATAATGTTTCAACGAGATTTTGGAGGGTGCGCTGATGGGGAGGTTGGTGTTTGAATCCCGGATGGGTGTTATTAGGTAATTTTTTTTTTCAATCGTGAACTGTTTTCCGACCCTCGTGAGCTAAGGCTCCATTCTCGCAATAGACTAGACTACAGATGATGGGGAGATCGGGGTTCTAATCCTGGTTGGATGTACTGAGGTTTTTTTTTTCCTAAATGGTTTTCCATTTTACCTCCACTCGAATGCAAGTACACTTCCTCTAAATTCAACCTTCCTCATTCCCAACTTATTAGATTAATTATTATATAGACGTATAATCCGAACGTATAGTAAGATGCGATGCTAAAGTTTACCACTCTTCCTCCACGCAAATACGGGTGCATTTTCCCTTAAATTTCAACATTTCTCAATCCTAACCTATTGGTAGTTATTAAATGCGTTTACCCAGGACACTCAGCAAGATGCTATGGAAAAAAACCCGATAAAATTCATTATTATAGTGTATTTATTAAGGAACTTACCTTTAACGTCACGGAAAATCAAGATAGGATTGTAAATATTGATGAATTTACGTTTTACTCAACGAGTTTTAAAGATATAACAAAAACCATAAATTCTTAAATTCTGAAAATTGTCCTACAGTGCCACAACATTATTATTTTTATCTTTAAGTAGTTTTTTTTTTTTTTAAACGTATTATTTATAAATCCTCTACAACTCAGGCTATTTGTCTTGGTCATGAAAATGTCCTGCAGGATTCTTCCTGCCAGGACGTAGATTAAAAAAAGTCCGTGGTAGGATATGTCTATCTAGAATAGGAAACAATAAAAAGGTAAAATTAAAAAGCAAGTCAATGTTTTAAAGGAGAAAATAGTAGAGTGAGTGTTTAAACTCGTCAGAGGAAGAGGGAAAGGGCTATAATCACACAGACAAGAGCCCTCTCAGGTTGAACTGCTCATTTTCTTCCCTCTCTTTCTATTCCGTACATTGGTGCCTAAGTGTGATAGTGCTTAGACTGCTTAGGTGCGTCAAGTTAAGATGCAAACCGCTTCGCGAAATAGCTTCGAAATCTCCAAGTAGGCAACGTCGTTAATGTATACCTAATATTTGGTTAGTGGATACTCTTCCTGAGTATTGACACCGGTTTGATCTCTACAGGATGCATTTAGGGCCATATTCATCCTCAGTTCACCCCTATTTTCTTATTAATCCAAGCTAATGGATCACCGATAACCAGTACTGGGACCATACTCCAATTTGCAAAGGAAGGGCTTCATCTGACAGCTTAAACAGTTACTAGAACTGCTTTCACGTATTCATCGCGTCAAGTCATGGGATAATCAAAACTGACACGCAGACTTCGGTTTTGATCTCGTATGTTGTTTTATTTCGGTGATAGGGAGTTAAAAGAGTTCAAATTCCGGCTGGCTCTATTGAAAAAAAATAAAATTTGTTTTCCTAGATGGTTCTTAACCTTTCTTTCACGCAAATACGGGCACGTTTCCTCTAAATTGTTCCATCACCGTCCCTCTCATCCGTTATTGTAAATATTAGGACGCGATGCAAGTTTTTTTTTCCAAACAAAATCGACCAATTGCATCGACGTAGAGTCTGACGCTTCAGTCCACTCGGTCACGAGTGCTTTCTTTATTTTTCTCTCAATCTTTATCTATTTCTAGCTCTCTTGACCTCTATTTTTCTCTCTCACTATTTTATCTTTTTCGTCTATTTCTACTCTTTCTCTCTTTATATCCCTATTTCTTTCTATCGTACTCTTTTTCTATCTATTTCCACCTCTTTTGATCTCTAACTTCCTCTCTCACTTTTTTCTTTTTTTTTAATCTATTTTACTCTTTCTCTCTTTATTTATCTCGTTATATCCATATATTTTCTCTCTTTCCTTCTCTTCCTCTCTAAATAACATCTTACACATCTAACAACAACCACCCGTGTGGCAGTAACAAGACGTTGATAAAACTTGTGGCCTATTTTACTTTATTGGCCGGGATAAATAATTGAATTTCTGCATCCTACTTATAAATCTAAAACCGGCTCAAACTTAGTGCGAAGGGTAATAAAAGTTAACTTGGCACTTCAAGCCTCGCCCTCTTGCACCCCCCACCTACCTACCACCCCCGCTCCCTCATCAAAATCCCGAGTTAAATCATCGTTCGCCTTAATAGCTATGCCTACATTCGTTTATTATCAGAAATCCCAAGCTTATTGCTCCAACAGCCGTTCGTACCCCACCCCTTCCCCTCACGTGCGCGAGGTCATTATGACGATAACGACCCCGTAACCAATCACGCACAGCCCTTTTTGCGTCCACTCCGAAGACCGTTAACTCGCGGCGAAAATGGGACGCCGTTAGATAAATGTGTATTTTGTTGATTTTTATATCGTTTATTTAGGATATAAGCTTAACCATCTCGACCACATCTGAGTAATAATAGTAATAAGTAGTAGTAATTTTTTTTAGCACCGCGTCTTACTACCCGTTTGGGTTATACGCTTATGTACTAATTACTCTAATGGTTTTTAGGGATGAGGAAGGTTATGTGTATAGGAGGAATACCCACATTTGCGTTGAGGGAGAGTAGAGAACCATTTTGGAAAAACCACCCTCAGTACACCAGACAGAGATGCGAACCTCGATCTCCCCGTCATCGGCAGTCTAATATACTGCGAGAGTAGCGCGTTAAACCACGTGACCACCGAAGCGGTTAATGATAACTAGTATTTTAATATTATTACTAATACGTTTAACGCTAAGATTATTAAAGGTAGGAATGAGGAGGTTGAATTAGAGTAAGCTCTCCCTCATTAACTTGAAGAGAGGCTGGAGAGGCTGGGAAAAAAACCCTTCACCTCCCTACAAAGCCCTCCCACCCCCCCACCCCCTCGTTCAACTATCTGGGGTTCAAAGCTAGTTTTCTTCGTCAAAAGTGAACCAGTGCGACGTGAATCTAACGCCCTAATTCACGTGGTCACCGGTGCGGCTACTTATATTATTACCTACAGAGATAAAACAGTGGTTAAAGTCGAAACTTCAAAAGGAAGGTGTTCACATACTGATTTTGTGGAAGATTTTTTAACTGCGTTTTTCTATACTCTCACCAGGTGATTGGTGGTGTATTTTTATTTTTTCATCCCTATTATGTAACAAATTATTAGTGATCTCCGAATAAAGCTTACATTCTACCTTCACTACGATAATAACCCCGAGTAAACAATGGGGTTCTTTGGATAAACTCTCTAAGAAAATTATCTCTTAGGAACGTTGACGGTGCATGAGCTTGTTGTAACACTTAAGGAATGTGTTCGATTTTACACAGTGTTCTGTAAATACTAAAAAGATGTAATAGCTGAGAAAGATCACTTGGAAAATTAGGCTTTCTTAAGTGAATTCAAGCTTCATAATGAAAAATGTCCACTCTATCCAACTTCTTACTTACTCTGTGGTATTAGGCACTCGATAGCTCATTGCCTCAACTTGCTAAAATACGTTACCTATCCCTGTCTTAAACTAGCTCTATCCAGTCCACCTAACACCCTATCTCCATATTGAACTAGTTCTATTCAGTCCACTCACACCCTATCCCTATCTTGAGCTAGTTATATCCAGTCCACCTCATTACACCCTATCCCAATCTTGAGCTAGTTATATCCAGTCCACTTCATTACACCCTGTCCCTATCTTGAGCTAGTTCTATCCAGTCCACCTCATTACACACTATCCCTATCTTGAGCTAGTTATATCCAGTCCACCTCATTACACCCTATCCCTATCTTGAGCTAGTTATATCCAGTCCACCTCATTACACCCTATCCCTATCTTGAGCTAGTTCTATCCAGTCCACCTCATTACACCCTATCCCTATCTTGAGCTAGTTCTATCCAGTCCACCTCATTACACCCTATCCCTATCTTGAGCTAGTTCTATCCAGTTCACCTCCCTACACCATAACTCTTTCAGGTCCATTCTAATGTTATCCTCCCATCTGCGTCTCTGTATTCCCATTGGGTTTTCCAATCGGTACCCTGAACACGGTTCTAGATTCTTACATTTGCGCTGCATGTCTCCTCCCCCCCCCCCGCCCCCTCTCCCGTAATCTGCGAGATTTCACTATCCTAACAATGTCTTGTGATAAGTAACTCATTATATAACCTCCTCTACTCCGAATAGCCTCATCCCTTTTTGGATCAAATGTCTTTCCAAGCACCTTCTTTTCGAACATCCTAAATTTGTTTTCGTCATGTAAGGTAAGAAGAGACCACGTTTCTTCACACCCATAGAGAACTACGCTTCACTAAATATAAGTTGATTGCATTCGCCTTAGGAGTGGTGGTAACTGACAAGCTAGCAGATGATCTACAAACGTTTAAAAGAAAAAACATAAACCGAAAACAAATTGTTGGTTGTAAAAGTTTTGACTGACTAAAGTGACTACAAATTAACAAAATATTGTCTTGCAGACTATATTATTTGGCGAATGGATACATGAGAGCCACTTCTTACACCAATGGTCGCTACTCCACCCAACCAGTGGGCCTACTTGTCAGGATGGCTTAGGGCAGTGGTAAATAATTGTGGGGTTAGTTTTGATCTTGTTTATTGAGATAGATTAGTTACTATAAGAGTGTATAAATGGAATGTAAGTTTTTATAACAAGTTGAAAGAGTTTGAGAGGAAGAAAAAGGTCCTCGTTCTGTCAATATCCCTACCCAGCAGTTCTGCGACCTGACCTGTCTTCCTTGTTAATAACTTTGACTACTGTAGAACACTCGGCTGCTCGACTATGCGCGGTTGTGATATAACTCGCGCTTTAAAGATGGTTCTTTGGGCGTCGTCCTCCTTATTTAACAGGGACTCGAGCTGTAGTGATATTCTCGTCACAAGTTACTGTAACTCGGTAGCTGAGTATGTAAAGAACTTCGAAATAAGCTCCTTAACAATTGGCGTGCTTTCCGGCCCCCAGCTAGTTGTCATATACCTACACTCCTACAGTAGATGTGGTATACATACTCGATATCATGAATAATATGGAAGAGGAGTACTTTATGTATTATTGTTTCACTTACCTTGTTAGGATATCCAATTTCTCCGGCCTAACCTTCAAACAACTGGCTGAAAGTCTTAGTAAACGCCGACAGATATCTCAACTACGCATGCTCGTCCATCAGGAGGAGGACTTATTTAATCTTTTGTTGTTTTATTTATTTTAAGGGATTAGTTATTTCTTTGATGTAATTGTTATAATATTGACTAAGGGTTTTAACATTTTATGTCTAATAATGTTTAAATTATAAAATAATAGCGCTTCAAGTACGAATGTAGCTCGGAAAGCTTCGTGCAACATCGGAGCTGTTTTGCACAAATTGATATTTTTATTGCTATTAATTATTTGATGTACTTATATGATTGGATGGACATTTGGGTGGGTGGGGGAATACACAGAATGCTATTCGGGTTTTGGCAAAAGGAAACGCTTTTTAGCAAAATTTTTTTAAGAATGGTAAAATAAATAAAAAGAAGTCTGTTCAGCGTAGGAATTGTTTTCTGAAAGACCTTTTTCCCTACCAGAAAGCTATTATATAGTAGGAGATTAGTAGGAAAAAATACCTTTCAGAGATTAATTCCTACCGTGAACGGAGTATAATTAATACCAGGAAGAAGCAGTTTTTAAGCTTCAAGAAGACTGACAAAACAAAAGAGTTTTTACCTTTATATATATATGGTCTAACGCGCTACTCTACAGCAGACTAAACTGCTAATAACGGGGTTGAGGTTCGCATCTCGGTCGGGTGTCCTACTGAGGATCTTTTTTCCTTAAAAGAAAAGTTTTCCACTTTACCTCCGCGCAGGGTACACTTCATCTAAATATAATCTACTTAATCCCTAAAACCATTAGTGTAATTAGTACATAAGCGTATAACCAGAACGGGTAGTAAGACGCGGTGCCGAAATAAATATATTCGTGAGCTTAGCATCTGATATTGACCTCATGAGGTTTAGCCGCTCGGTCACTCCATATTTCGTAATCACGTACCTGGGGAAAAAAATGTCGTGGGTTCCTGAGACGTAGGTAGATTTCGGTTAGCCGTCATTGGTAGGTGGGCCGGTGAATCATGGACATACTGTGGAGTATAATATAGTCGCCCAGAAATGCAGACTTCCTCTCGCCCCGCCCCTTCGCCCCATCAAACGGCCTTGAAGGTCGTTCACCGCCCCAACTCGCCTACTTTAGACACATGCAATTATATTTTTACTGGCGTATCCCACACCCGGATGGGCTCGAATCCCCGACCTCCTTGTCAGTGGTGATAAAATACCATGTAAATCTATCGCCTTGTACCTCTTGATCACCGCTGCGTATTAAAAAAAATAAATTATTATTATTACTATTATTATTATTATTAGCACCGCGTCTTACTACCCGTTCGGGTTACACGCACTTACGCTAATGTGCAATGGTAGGGTGATTGTGAGATGAAATGGAGGACCTACAGTTTAACGTGGGATCCGAACCACGGTGGAGGCCTGGGCATTCCTCACGTTCACAAGTTGTGATTAATACACGTCTTGTCAGAGGTGAAGGAAGGGTTTGGCAATCAGATAAATCTGTGCCGGGACCTAGGATTGAACCCCGGACCCCCAGCACAGAAGTCTTGACGCCTTACCCAAAAATTAAATCAAGTCATGTGCTATGTCGTTTAATGATATTACTTGACTATAATTTTTACACAGACAATGTTAAGTAAATTTGTGCCGGTACAATACAATTTTCATTAGAAGCTTATTTAGCAGCTAAAAATGTTACAATACAAGGTTAACTTTAATATATTCATACGACAAATCATGTTATTTGCAGCTGACACATTTGATATATATTATTATCTCTAGCCCTACCTACAAAATAACACTAATAATATAATAAAATTATTTCAATGTTGTCAGTTAAAAATATGGTTAAATTTTCTTAAAGGATAGAATATTAAAATCGTTCACCAGCTTAGTGGTAAGTAGCATATATATATATAAAGTGAATATATATATANTATATATATACCCGAAGTTAAAATTGCATATCTATATATATACAATTTTAACTTCGGGTTTAACTATCAGTTCGGGTTGTACAGTGTTAGGAAGGAAAAAGGTGGGATTTTAGATGAAGTGTACCAGAATTTATATAGAGACAGAGGGGGAAACCAATTAGGAAAAAACCCGCTTCGGTGGCTGCGTGGTCTAACGCGCTACTCTCGCAGTAGACTAGACTGATGGCGACGGGAAGATTGAGGTTCGAATCTTGGTCGGGTGTACTGAGGGTGGTTATTCCAAAATGTTTTTCCACCGAAATGCGGGTACATTTCCTATAAATAAAATCCTCCTAGCCCCTAAAGCCATTAGTATAAGTGTTATATACAATCCAAACGGATAGTAAGAAGTGGTGCTAAAAAAAAGGAAAAAACACGCTCAGTATCTCCACCGATATTCGAACCTTGATCTCCCCGTTATTGTCACTCCAGTCTTTTGCAAGAGTGACGTATTAGAGATCTGTTTCGGAGGCTGTATGATTTGAGGTGTCACTCGGGGAAATCGGATTTCGAATCCCAGTCGGGTGAACTGAGGGAGAGGTTGTTCCTAAATGGCTTTCCACTCTCCCTCCACGCCATTGCGGATACACAGCCTCAAAATTCAACCTTTCTTACTCCTAATTAGTACATATGCGTATACCACAAACGGGTAGTCACAATGATAAAAAAAAATAACACTAATTTTTTTAAATTATTATATTAAACATGAAAAACATATATTATGCGAGACGGATGAATGAGAAATTACTTGATAACTTATCAGCTTTCAGAAATGTCCTAAATTACCGTGGATTGACTATACCACTGAACGCTCTGCGGGGCGTGAAGTGAAAATAACAGAAGCTTTCAGAAATGTCCTAAATTACCGTGGATTGACTATACCACTGAACGCTCGCGGGGCGTGAAGTGAAAATAACATAATGTTTCAGAAATGTCCTAAATTACCGTGAATTGACTATACCACTGAACGCTCGCGGGGCGTGAAGTGAAAATAACGCTTTCAAATAAATAACAGACTCAACCAGTGAGTTTCAATGTCAAGTTGTTAACAGAAGAATTATATAGCAGACTTTTCGAAAAACCTTGCGGGCAGAAATATATAAATCATAAATAAACGTTCCGACAACTTGTTCTAACTTTTACTCTATAAAATAGAAGACGATTAAGCTAAAGAAACTTTCCTTTTTTTCTATTTCTTTACTATCGCTTATAGTTTTAGTCGAGTTCTGTAATAACTTAATTTGATTATGTTCAAAACTAATGACTATATCAAAGAAATTAATATAGTTTTGATTGGACTTAAAGAAGGTGGCTCACATTTAATTCTGTCCTGTAACTTGTTTGGTGATAGGTGAAACATAAAACTCTTTTGATATTTTATAATCTAAAATAATTTTATGACTGCACCAGGTTCGTATCTCTGTGACACCACCGGCCTATTATACGAATGTTGTTGTTCTTAGGATTTTCGTGTCACTTAAGGTGTGATGAAGCGAGAAAAGTCTAGTCTTTTTTACAGTTTTTATGACAAAACATTTTTTTGGCCAAAATAAATAAAATATTGCTCCAGTACAAACACATAGTTTAATTTTCTTCACATGGTGATATTAACAGTTGTTGAATATCTGTCATGATCATGGTGGCCTTAGATGAGAAACTTTTAAAATTGAGAGAAAACTTTGTCATAAAATTCCAGGACAGTTTAGAAAAAGACATTCAACAACTGTTGATATCACCGTGTGAAAAAAAAAATTAGGCTCCACGTTTTTACTGGAGCAATATTTTATTTGTTTTGGCCGAAAAAAAATGTTTTGCTATACAAACAGCAAAAACACTGGACTTAGCTCGCATTCCCTATGCACCCACCTTAACATGTTATACTCGCGTTTCAATTGATTGGTTGTCGTTGATGGAATGGTTGGGGCTTAAATCCCGGTCGAGGGCACATAAGTAAATTAGTATATTGCAATTCTAATTTGATGTTAAAAAAAATCCATACTTTTTTTTTTTTTTTTTTT
>CABFWB010001362.1:0-11406 GCA_902151455.1 Timema bartmani | reverse complement strand
ATTCATCGGTATCCGCATTGGTACACCCCTATATATATATATATATATATATATATTAGCGTGTGCCACCAGGAATCGAACTAGAGACCTTTATATTAGTAGCCAGAAACGCTGAACACTAGACCAAGAGACCAGCCGATATGAATTTAAAGATGGAGGGATATTGGTTGAGATTACATTTACGGGCATTTTATTACAGACAGTATTTATTTAAGTCGAAAAAAAAAACACAGCACGCCTTGCAAGTGCTCGCCCGACTGCTCGTAGACCGGGCCTAATGGACAATCGTCTTCAACGGCCACCAAAATGTAGGTCCTTCATTGATAATGGCCCACCAGGTAGGTTTGAGTGGAGAGTACTCACGTCCACTCATTGAGTAAGAGTAGAATTCACATGACGTATCCATGATGGTCTTGGAGGACATTAGACAAGAGTTGAACTAGATAGTTAAAAATATGAAGCCAAGCCACGCACTTATTACATTCCACCTAGTTACTTTTAGCGTCGATTTGGACAGTCTGAAACTTACATTTAAAAAAAAGGATGAGAAGAGTGCATTTTACACATTCCACAGCATTTGTCTGGGGAGAGAATGAAAATACATTTATGAAGAAAGACAACCTCACGTATATATACTGTAAGTGTGCAGTCGACCTCGCTGGTCTTGGACTAAAGTGTTCGCCTTAGGACTCGATGTTCGTGGGTTTAAACCCAACCAGGGTCGTGAATTTTCTTGATAGATAGAAATCCGTAGCACAACTTCCTTTGGAGGGGGAGTAAAACCGTCGGTTCCATGCCGATTGTGACATGTAAAATAACCCTGAAAGGTATATGAAAATACCCTTAATGGCCAAATTGGTAGGCCCTTTCACTCTCGCTCATAGAAATTCTCATGTGCGTATATATTCACTCGTTTCATAAAGTGCACGTTAAATACCTGAATTAATGATTGATAATATTAGTGTGAAAAGTTTCAGCTTTCTAGGATATCTAGGACATCTAGGGGCTTTTGGAGAGTGTGGAAAGACACACCTCTCTAGGACATATAGGGGCTTCTGGAGGGTGTGGAAAGACACACCTCCCTAGGATTTCTAGAGGGTGGGGGAAGACACACTCATTAGAGAGTTATGCATATCAATACATTTGATCGTGCCGGGAATCAAAAACCAGTAGAAAGAAGACTAGATTAACGTGTTGGACGTATGTCTCATGATCAGACAGGTTCACACTAGAGATCAAAACAACCCACTAAACTATCATTTCGTTCCGCTCGTGTTTCGAATGCGAATTGCACGTTCAAAGCCTGAAATATTTCCTATCCATACTATATCCTCCATACCTGATAGCCCCCCTGCTAGCCTAAAGCTATGTCCCACTACGGCGGCGCTAAGCTCCGAAAGTTGTTATTCCTGCTCTCTCTAATAAACACACCTAGCTAACGAATTCTCGCGTTTGACTGGAGTCCTCAATTAGATCGCTGATGGACCCTTAACATTCGTATTTGAATGATTACTCGACATTTTCCGCGGTGACGATGGGGGACAAAGCTACAAAGTTTCTTGTTAATAACTACAGTATGTCCCTATTATGACAGAATGAAGATTTGGGCACAGTGCTTATTTGTGAAGACATTATAAAATGGTCAAAGACGGCCTTTTCAATGCAGTTTTTATCCAAATATCATTTAATATTTCAACAATGTTCAGTATTAGGTACTTCTATTAACTCTTTATCTTCATTAATGTTTAATCAGAAATGATCCATTTATAATAGTGTAGGTGTAAACTTACTATTTCTATCCGACTGTATCACGGAGTTGATTGGCATGTAATGCACTCTGACACAACTAAGATTTTTTTTTTAGCGCCGAGTCTTAAGACCTGTTCGGATTGTACGCAAATGTACTAACTACGCTAATAGGTTAATTGATGAAAAAGGTTGAATTTAGGGGAAGTGAGCCCGCATTTGTGAGGGGAAAGAATGGAAAACAGTTTAGTAAAAAAAACACCCTAAGCACACCCGACTGGGATCCGAACACTGATCTCCCCGCCATCGTCAGTATAATCTATTGCGAGAGTGACACCTTAGACCATTCTACCAACGTGGTGAGTAATTAATAATCCACCTTAACAGGCTGTTTCAGCGCCAACGCATCATTTTTAAAAATATTTCTTTATGTAGTATTTTTTTTCTAAACTGCCTTTTACTACACGTCCAGATCATTCGAATTTAACTCCAATAATACAATATCAGTGATCGCATGGTATAAGGCGTTACTCTCGCCATGAACTGAACTGGTGGGGACGGGAAGATCGTGGCTATAATCCTGGTTGCGTGTATTGAGGATAGTTTTTCTTACCAAATGCGGGTGCAATAGCACTCAATTAAAAATTCCTGATTTCTTACACATTAGCTTAATTAGTATATAAGCGGGTAGCGCGAACAGGTAATAAGACGCGGTTAAAAACCATACATTGCTATTACTGTCATGTGAGTGATCAAAAGGACAACGAATTAATCTAATAATGCAGGGATTAAAAGGATAATTAAAAACAAATTCACCGAAACTAGTTTGGAAAAAGGATTTAAAAAAAAATCACTTTATTGAAACAAAAAAAAACTAACTCTTTGTCCACCCGGAAAGGATTAAACTCAGGTCTTCCGTATCAGACTGTTTGAGTGAAAACCCCTTACGGCGCGACCTTGACGGTTGTTTCTAATTTTTAATTTGTGGTGATTTTTTTTTTTACGGTATTTAGGTCAGAACGCTCCACGCAGGATAAAAATAAACAATAGAAAACGTAATATTCATATTCACACTTATTTAGTTCTACACGCACGTACAAAAGCGAATGAAATGACGGGGAAAAAAAACACGTGGGAATTATTTAGCAACGCTAATTTCACACGGTGTGCAAGAAACCAGGTCTTTCTCGCTTCATGATTGGTTAGTAATACATTATTCAACTATTATTCAAGGTGAAACATTCTAGTTCAAGAACACATTATACATTCCTATTCTTTACCGTATTAGCTAACTTACTCTTTACCTGCTATACATGGACAGTATGTTACAAAAATAATAACTGTATGAAATTTGTTTGAAAAAAAAAATACCTTCACTAGCTTATTATTTTCTTAAAAAATATTTTATTGTTTTCCACGTCTTGATGCTCGTCTTGATTATCCACATATTTACACTATTGGGGTACACAGAAAGTAGGGTTAAAAAAAATTATTATTTTAGAGGAAAATTTACCGCCATTTGCTTATAAGTGGAAAGGGTGGCCACTGATCGAGAAAACCGAGTAAGGCGTAGTTGGATAACACGCTAGTCGTGTTGAGCTCGACCGCCGAGGATGGGAAGATCGAGGTTCGAATCTAGGTCGGGTGAACTGGGGGGGANCTAAATGGTTTTCCACTATCTTTCCACGCAAATGCGGGTTCAATTCCTCTAAATTCAACCTTCCCCATTCCTAATCCATTAGCGTAATTAGTACTTAAGCGTATAACCCGAACGGGTAGTAAGACGCGGTGCTAAATATTATTATTATTATTATTATTATTAAAACCGAGTAAACCGGGAATTATGCTTGAAATTGGTTTATCCGGGAGGCGCGCACACATACACACACACACACACACATACACACACACACAAACACACATGAAAAAAGTCCTTGAATTTTGCTGTCTTCCAGGTTTAAAGACGAGGACCACTTTAGGGGCATAGAAATTTCAAAAATTTGCTGTTGGTTGACCACTACAAATAGCCTATAGAGGTAAATAATGTTTAAAAATCCAGGCAGGGACCACTATAAATAGCTTTTAAGGCGATTGTCCCTTTTTATTTGGAGTGGAAATGCAGAGCCATGGGAACAAACGGTTGTCTTTAAGAATTTTTATTGTTTTGCAATTTTCTTTTCGTAAACGGTTTGATCAAGAATAGAAGCATGTTGATTAAGTTATACTTTTTATATATACACCTCCTCTATTTTTAACAGTGATTAAATATCAATAAAATTGACATTTTTCAATAGAAAACTGCCGGCTTCATAACTAAAAATAAGAAAATGTAACAATTAATAAACATAGATACATTATCTTAGAAGGGATGTTGAAAATATTAACATAAAAATTTCACTCGTTCCTGAGAAAACTGATATTTCCAAACGTGTGATTTTTCCGCATGACCTGTCTGGTAGCTAGCGCCATCTACGGTTTCCGTGATCCATCTGTTCTTGTTGGCGCGGAAGGATACTTCGCTCGGTTGTGAAGCCACGCCACGCCTTTCGCCCTCCCACCCACCATCCCACAAAATAGGTTTTAGACTTGCACTCGACAGGGCCAAGGGCCTTAAAGGTATTTTTTTTAATATACGGGGATGGACTACAAATGCGGGTGACTTCTTCACATTTCAACCCACGTGATTTCCCCCCTATTAGTGTAAATATGCGGATATTATGACGTGGAGCGCGAAAAACAGTTATTCTTTTATCAAATACTTGATTCAATCGTGACTTTAGGGTCTCCTTACAAGCTGTAGCGTCTTCAGAAACGTATTTCATAAATACTGTTTATAAAAACTGCGTACCGAATTTGAAATTCAAAACAGGACATGAGAAAGAATGGTAATGAGGATATTTGATATTCATTATTCTTTATCGGGAGAGAGAAAAAAAATCAAAATATCACCCACGCTCAACATAAGTGTCTTCATGAATAAACACGTTTAAGAGTTATAATTAGAACGTATTGTTCAAGTTATACGGTACGTTTTATTTAATCTTTCTGAAACAATACACGTTTTAAAACCTCTTGGATTATGTTTCTAAAAAAAACCTGAGAAAATCTAACGGTTTCTTAAGAACACTAATAATTGTAGCCTACCGATTATATCAACCGGTTTAAATAATATAACTATAAAAAAAACCAGAAGGAAAATATAATCTACCCCTATGATCTCTTATTTTTCCAATATTAATACTTACATCCAAATTAATCCTATTTTAATAATTATTCCTTTTAAAAAATATTAATAATTATTAGAACACTAAATACAAATTTTAATCGAAGACAATTGAAGAAAAAATAGTTCTGGTTTAGGTAGTGAAATTCAATTTTGATTATTTCCCTTAGTGAAGTAATTATTATCAAAATAGCGCGAGGCTGAAAATTTGATAATTTTTCGTTGTATAATTTAATCAGTACAATTAATCAAAATTATACAGAATCTAAGTTCTAGGTAATAAAAATTCCTTTTCATTGGTGAAAACTGATTTCAAATACATAGAACGGTTTTATCACAATCTTTTATTTTGTAATACCATGCTTTGATTGGTAAACAAGTGTTCATCAGCCTCTTTAACTGCTCAATTATAAATACTAAACCACTGGAAAACAACTAAATATTCGGTCCCGGCACAGATTTATCTGATTGCCAAACCCTTCTCTTCACCTCTGACAAGACGTGTATTAATCACAACTTGTGAATGTGTGGAATGCCCAGGCCTCCACCGTGGTTCGGATCCCCACGTTAAACCGTAGGTCCTCCATTTCATCTCGCAATCACCCTACCATTACACATTAGCGTAAGTGCGTGTAACTCGAACGGGTAGTAAGACGCGGTGCTAATAATAAATAAACTAAATATTTATTAACAGTTAGTAACTTAGTCGTTAATTAAATGTATTCCTTAAATGTTGAGGTCCGATGTCAACCGACCTTATTAAAATGAGTTTTTCCTAAATTATAATTATATTGACCCGCCTCGGTGGCGTAGTTGGCTAACGCGCTAGTTTCGTGTTGAGCTAGACTGCCAAGGACGGGGTAGATCGAGTTTCGAATCTCGCTCGGGTGAACTGGGGGTGATTTTCTTCTAAATGGTTTTTCCACTCTCTCTCCACGTAAATGCGTGTTAACTTCCTCTATATTCAACATTCCCAATTCCTAAACTATTAGCGTAAATAGGACTTAAGCGTATAAACCGAACGGGACCGAAGATGCGGTGCTAAATATTATTATTATTATTATTATTATTATGTCATCCCTCTCCCACTAATGGCGAATAATGTTGCATTTATTCTAAATTGAACCCTTATCAAAATATGTTCCTAATTTATACTAGGATATATCATAGCATGTACATTAAAATAGATAGTTCAAAACTATATATAGCTGATATATATCCCTAAGGAAAATAGAGAGTAAATATATTGAAAGCTTGAGCTGTGGTGCTGGAGGAAAATAGTGAGGATAAAGTGGACAGAACGGGTGACTAATGAAGTTCTAAGAAGATTCATTGAAAAGAGAACCATAATGGGAAAATAAATGGTTTATTGAGTGATAAAGAAGGCAAGAGTGGAAGGGAGAAAGGAACTAAGAACACTTCGAATGAAACTGATTAATGGCTTCAAACTATAAAAGAGGATTAAGTTTCAGGATCTAAAAAGGATGCTGTATATAGAACATACTGGGGGACTCAACTAGGCGATAGACCTGTCGAAAGACAGAACACCTAATAAATAAAATATCCTCTACCGTATAAATATGTATTGATATTGCTATATTTTAGAAGTAAACTAATAAAAACACAATCAATTTAATTGTTTAATAGAAATAGCTAAAAAGGTAGCTACTACTGTATATATTTTCAATGTTCTCCTCCCTTTTCGAGGCGTGGGTGGGGTGGTTACGTCACTGATTGACCTTTCTACGAGTGTGTGACTGGTCCTGGTAGAAATAGAAAATGTCAATAAACAGTCAAGATGAACAAATAGAGTTCCGTAAGCGCCTGCTAGTCTTTGAATATTTCAAAAAGTCCCTCAAAAAACACAAACTGACGTTTTTATATAATCAAAATCCGATCAAATATTTCGAAATTTCTATCAAGGCTAGCTACTCACAGAAATATTGCGCGCTTTTCCTTGATTATGGAAACAAAGTAAAAAAAAAACTCAATAAAAAAGTATATAAAAAAAAAGCAGAAGTTTAATTATTGGCGATGCTGCCAAGTAGCAATTAAAATTGAACTGTTTTATTAATTCTCACTGGAGGTTAAACTACAGGTACGGTAATGATTTTAATTTTTATTAATCATATTTGGATGAATAAAGTGCGAAATCAACAAAAAAAATATGTTATAAAGTCACGTCAATTTATAGTGGGATTGTAGGGGACGCGAGAAAAGTTAAAAAATGTTTGCAGTTTTTATAGCAAAACTTTTTTTTCTGTTTAAAATAACTAAAGTAATTATTCAGTAGAGTCACAGAGTTTAATTTTCTTCACAAGGTGATATCAACAGTTGTTGAATATTTGTCATGAGAATAGCGGCATTAGATGATACAACTTTTTAAATGAAGAGAAAAAAGTTGTCATTAAATTCCAGGACACCCTTGACAAGATAATATTCAAGAACCGTTGAGGTCAACATGTGAAGAAAATTAAAACTTATTGAGAGCAATGTCAAATTTATTTTGACCAAAAAAAAAAGATTATGCTATAAAAACTACAAGAACAGTGCCCCTTAACTCGCATTTCCTAGATATGGATTTCCTTAAAATAAATAAATCATATCTCCTTTCCAAGATTCTCTAATTTGATCCATGATACTAATACGACTAGAAGGATGAATATGAACCTTGTCTTCTATCAAAAATGGCAATTTCCATCGTGTATCTATGACGTCGCTTTGTGGTTACGGAGATTATACCAAGCCTTTGTGCTGTGATGGGCTTGTACGCCGAGATTATACTTGGTATGGTGATGAGCAAAAGTTTGTTAACTCTCGCTCTCTCTCTCTCTCTGCACATTCTGATTCGTCGTGTACGGTAAAACCTTTGATAACAGAAATAAAGGGGCCTGAACCCGTTTCGGATCTGAAATTAATAACCTTCTGAAGATTTTAAAAGGTAATTTAAAAAACAAATTACATTCATGGTTACAGAAAAGTATTTTTTTCGTCATGTATGTACATACAATATTTAAATAAATGGTTATTCAATAATAACAAAGTTAAATACACAACAAAACAAAATTTATAATTTCTTCTTAAAAAAAAGTATGAAATTTTCTTTTGACTCACTTTTTTTTTGTATATCGACGTAAAACCTTTATTTAACAGTTCAGTAACCGAAAAAAATACATGCACAAATAATGTGTTTAGTGGTTTCGGATATGGGAGGTTTTACTGTTCAAATATCTAGGGGGGAGGGGGTTAGGGGGGCTAATATTAAAAATATTAAAAATGTTTATAAGTAAATGCTTACATCATTATGTAATACGTTTCAAGGTATGTATTTGATTTTATACATGCAATGATGTTAGATTAGTAATTGTATTAGTTCGTCATTGATTATGAGGTTGGGGTTCGAATCTAGGTCTCTATTGAGGGTCCATTAACAACCCTTGTCTCAAACATAATAATTTTAAAAAAAAATTGATTTTATTAAATAGATAAGACATATTTAAGAAAAAACAGTTTCCATGTTTGACGTGAATCTTATTTATTTTAGGAGATTTTAATATTTCGTATTTAAGTACACTTTCTAAACAAATCGGTCAATATTAGGCTTATTACTGTTGATAGAAAAACGTTGAAATAAATCACCACAATTTTTAGAATGAAAATACATTAAAGAGATATTTCCTTTTAAATTTTGACTGCTGAGGTTTTTTTTCTAAGTGGTTTTCCAATCTCCCTCCATGCAAATACTTCATATAAGATTAAACCTTCCTCATCCCTAACACTTATTAATTAGTACACAGACGTATAACTCGAACGAAAGGTAAAACGCGATGCTAAAAAATTAAATCTCTCTTTTAAGTCAACAACCAAGGGTTGGTTTGATGTGATTTATATCCATCCGACACTGGGTATATGTATTTATATTCCATATCAAAGGTGACAGCTGAAAATCACATGACTTAACGTATGAATTTATTAAATTAGTTTTCGTAACTCTTGTAACTCTCAGATTTGGTCCTTCCTACCAAAATCCTACTGTCCAATTTTAATAAGAAATTCTTTATCTGACAACCAGAGAAGTTACTATATCGACTTTCACGTTAAACGGTGACCTGGAGGTCTAGGGGTAAGGTGTCAGACTTATGTACTAAGGGTCCGGGGTTCAATCCTCGGTCCCGGGACAGATTTATCTGACCGCCAAACCCCTTCCTTCACCTCTGACAAGACGTGTATTAATCACAACTTGTGAATGTGTGGAATGCCAAGGCTCTACCGTGGTTCGGATCCCATGTTAAGCTGTAGGTCCTCCATTTCATCTCACAGTCACCCTACCATTACACATTAGCGTAAGTGCGTATAACCCGAACGGGTAGTAAGACGCGGTGCTGATGATAATACTTTCACGTGTTAATATGTCAGGATATGTTATCTACATCTGTCACTTTTGATGGATAATATCAACACCTACAACACTCGTCTGGGCAGAGTTGGCAATGAACGGTAGCTGAAGGAGTGCGGATTGAAAGGAAATCCAAGAGGTCAACGTGTAAGAGTCGTCTTACGTTGGATTGGGCATGTTGAGAGGATGAGTGTGGATCGAGTGACCAAGCAAATATATTGAAGGTAGAGTGTGTGGATCAAAAGGCAGTGTAAGACGTGGCTAAATGTTGTAGACGAATATGTGAAAAAGAGAAACATTGAGAGTTTTAAGAATAAAATAGCCTGTATGACTCGGTGTATGGATGTTGTTGAAGAAAAGGGAGTATGTAAGGATAGGGAAGTGTGGAGAAAGTTAGTGAGGATGGATTAAGAACGAAGTTGTTTATTGAGCTATAAGCACAGTTTCTTACCTACCCTGTAAGGGAACGGCGTGATTATGTATGTATGTATGTAATGTATGTAATGTATGTAATGTATGTAATGTATGTATGTATGTAATGTATGTATGCATGTAATGTATGTAATGTATGTATGTATGTAATGTATGTATGTATGTAATGTATGTATGTACGCACGTATGTACGTACGTGTGTACTTACGTCTGTATATATATGTATGTATATATATGTGTATGTATATATATATATGTATGTGTGTATTCAAATGTTATCACTTTTGTACAAAAAAAAATTTGACATTTTTTTATAATCAGACCGTAGAGTGGCTTTGAGCGTAACCTTACCGTGTTGATTCGTGTTGCCATAGCAGCGACCTACCTCAGCTCAGAATTCGAGACCTCAACTCCGGGATTTTCAGCCTCTCTCTCCCTCGTACTGCAGGGCTTCTATCTATCCATCTGCCTCTCGTTTCCCCAATCTATTTATACGATCCTCCTGGGGGTATCCATCCACTCCTCTTACCGCATCATCGGAAACATTAAAAAATAAATAAAAAATAGAAAATGTTTTACACTTTTTTTTTGTATTGATACGCTCTAGGCTCATTAGTGGTGAATGAAATTCATAGGTTTGTATTCGGGGTATAAAGGTAGATTTTGAAAGTACAATATATTATTATTATTGCAATCAACATTCAATGTTTTAATCCGACACCTTAGCTTAGTCTGTAGCGTGTCTCTCTACTGAGCTAAGGGACCCAGGTTCGATACCCGGCATGGCTGAAAAATTTACGATTGGTGGCATGTAGGTTTACCCTTTCACAGTGATGAATTAACGGCTGGGGGACTGGATGTTGTGCCTGTCCTAGTCTTAAGTTATATTATAAGGCATATTAAGCTAAGACAGGGCTAGCCAGGCGGTAGTGTAAAATATATGACTTGAATAAAAAACTGACTCGGGTCACTGGAAACATAAAAAGATATAAAAGTAAAATTCAAAGTTTTGTACTTAAAAATTTTATCAGCTAAAATTATAATAGTTGTTTTTAACGCAATTTTAGTAGTATTTTTTTAATGATAACATCTTTCCTTAGACAATTGTTGTTGTGGCTTGATAATGTTAGTGTTCTTTTTTTCAGTGTGGAGTGAGTTATAATATTGCGCATCTGGGCTACGTCATTTGTAGCCAATAGTGGAAAGATTATTCAATACTAATGTATTTTGGCCAGGGGACGCCTGAATGTACTAATCGTACATCCTTTACGTGGAAGCTCTTTCCATGTCCCGATGAGATGAGGTGATAGTGTGTATGATGGTGATAGTGAGTATGAGGGTGATAGTGAGTATAAGGGTGATAGTGAGTATAAGGGTGTGGAACCAGTGGAAACACTTAAACTTAACTAACCAAACCCTGGTGACTGATAGGGGTAATTCCCCTTTTTGGGAAAAATACCCATGGTACCAGCCGGGAATCTAACCCGGGACCCTTAGGCTCGTATCCAGGTGCACTGACCACTACACCACGGACCCGCCTCGGTGGCGTAGTTGGCTAACGCGCTAGTCGTGTTGAGCTCGACCGCCGAGGACGGGGAGATCGAGGTTC
>CABFWB010001361.1:148509-159445 GCA_902151455.1 Timema bartmani | reverse complement strand
AGCAATGATCTATCTCCATTTTAGACTCAATAGTCAATATTTACATTTTTTATTGGTCAAAATGTATAAATGAATAATTAAATATCAATGCGATGACTTGAAGATCTGCAACACCTTATAAAATGTTAAAATTTTAACCAGAAATCGAAATTTTAATACGAAGTGTTGACCCTTGTGGAAGACATTAAACTGTTTGAAATGCTCTTAGGTGGACAAAGATGCGCCTCTTTTCTCATTGATTATATATCATTGTATATTATTTTATGCGTGTTCTTATGTGGAGTGGTTATGATACAATGTACATTATTCCGTTCAGAAATCTTACGAGTTTATAGAAAGAGAGAGAAAGTCTGTGCGGTGCGCCGTACCATTTATTTCATTTTTTTAAAAATGGTTTTGAATGGATTTATGTAAACTTTAATACTCTTCATTTGTTTTACTGTGGTTATTTAAAATGATAAGATACTTTTATTTTTATGTATTTAAGATCTCTTTATTTAATTTATTTTTTACTATCTCGATGTAACAATTTCAGTTTTATTTTATTTATATAAACACTTAGAGGTACATTGCACCTGATTTTATGTTCTCTCTCTATTAAAATATTAATCTATAGCGCTAATTTGTAAACTTATTCATTTGAATACTCTATTTTTTTATTTTTAACATGTTCATATTAAGATAATTTGTATTAATATTTAATTAATGAATCATAAATACTCTCTCTCTCTCCTGTTGTTCAACAAGATGGCTTTGTATTCCCGCGTAGAAACATTTGAAAGGCGGTGACTGTACTACGCCCCCTGATGCCAGGGTGACCCCCCCATGGGTTGAGGGGGTGGGGTGGGAGATCAAGGGGCTGGCAGCCTGTTCTAAACCTCTAGGGTCACAGAATTATGTAAACCATTTTAAGAGATTTTTTTTGGATCCCGTCTCTTATTCACTCTGACATTATGTTTGGTATCTTTCTCGTTGTTTGATAACATTTTAAATGTACGCATGTCGAATTGAAGAACTGGTCGGATAGAAAGTAAAGCCGGAGAGAAACACACGATGATGATAAAAGGAGGTAAAAAAGATGCGTCGGTGAGTGAGTTGACGTTCATCCTTCTTTACCAGCTAAACTTAAGTGAATTGTACTGTCCGTGTGAAAAACATTTACTTCGATAACCCTACACAACACAGGGAATAGATCTAACCGCCATGAACATATTTTAATCAAATAATACAATCGTTTAGCTTGTTACATTTCTGATATTCAATAAATAGTTTTACCCACATCGTTGGCCATGGTGACTAAGGCATCAGTCTCGTCTGGTTTGGTTCGCCTCTGACAGGGAGATCAGAGTTAGAATCCTGCTCTAGAATAGTCAAATTTTTCCCTTTAATAGATTCTCACTCTCCTTCCATGTAAATGCGGATACATTAATCTAAATTCTACATGAAAAAATCGGGGATGGGCAGTAATATGCGGTGCAAAATAAAAATAAAAGAAGGTTATTTAAGATAATTTGTATTTGATTTTGATAAATAATATTAATTATTAATGGAATAGAATTGCGTACCGGTAATCACAAAAATAGATTAAATTTCTTTTTTTTTTACCCTCACCACATCTTAATATCCATCCGGGATGTGAGCATTAGGCTAAATACAATAATTGATTAGGGTTAGTATGGTAGAATTCAGAGGAAATGTGCCCCACGTTTGCATACAGATTTTGGAAAACCATTTTAGAGCAGCCAACCTCAGAACTCCTGGACGAGATTCAAACCCAACTCTTTCTTTCACTGGAAAATAAAACAATTAACCTGACACTTAGTCCGCGTGCCCACCAATACGGATTTAGAATTAACTATTCTTCAGCCTAGCAAAGCGAAATTATTGAGCTGTTAATTTAAACTGCGGATGGCCGATTGGATGCCAATTTTATATGAACACGCATTATTTCAACATGTGATAAAAAAATACTACTACCAATACTACTACGACATCTATTAGTGTTTCCAGCCTATGGCCTGGGCCAGTTTTTTATTCAGGCCATGTATTTCTCCACTACCGGTTGATGCAAAGAATACATGATAAATAAACCATTATTTTATTTTATTTGTCGCAACACTGATTTTATAATCTATGTTTTGATCGAGACAAAATACACATTATGCTTTATAGCTCTAAATTTTTTTGGTCAAAATAAATCAAATGCTGCTCCAGTAGAAACCTAAGTTAATTTTCTTCACATGGTGATAGCAACAGTTCTTGAATGTATATCAAGGGTGTCGTGGAATTTAATGATACATTTTTATCTTCATTTAAAAAGTTTATCATCTAATGACGCTAAGCTCATGCCAGATATTCAACAACTGTCGAGGTCCCCAAGTGAAGAAAATTAAACTCTATGTTTCTACTGGAGCAATAATTTAATTACTCCAAGAAAAAATGTTTTGATATAAAAACGGCAAAAAACCTGGCCTTTATTTGCGTCCCCTACATCCCCATGTTAAATTAGTTAACTTGATAACTGTATATTACTCCAGCAGGCAATGTTTTTTTAATGGCTAATAAGGAATCTGATTTCTTGACTCTTTCTGTAAGAACCTGGTAGAAGAGACGGGTGGAAGTAGGGGGCTAGGAGCCCCAGACTTTCCCAACCCATAAAAAACTGTTCCTTCTTTCCTCCCCCTTAGCACACCGACTCTTCAGGGATTGTCAAGTCAAGTAAATTGCAGTCTAAACTTATCAGGCAGCCGGCGAAAAAACAAACACACGTCACATCGCAGGACTTACAGGCAATAAGATTGAGCTCAGCAGCAGTCTAACAACACTGTTGTTCACTAGACATACTGCTACTAGGTGACTTACAGGCAATAAGATTGAGCTCAGCAGCAGTCTAACAACACTGTTGTTCACTAGACATACTGCTACTAGGTGTTCACTGGACATACTGCTACTAGGTGTTCACTGTACATACTGCTACTAGGTGTTCACTGTACATACTGCTACTAGGTGTTCACTGGATATACTGCTACTAGGTGTTCACTGGATATACTGCTACTAGGTGTTCACTGGATATACTGCTACTAGGTGTTCACTGGATATACTGCTACTAGGTGTTCACTGGATATACTGCTACTAGGTGTTCACTGGATATACTGCTACTAGGTGTTCACTGGATATACTGCTACTAGGTGTTCACTGGATATACTGCTACTAGGTGTTCACTGGATATACTGCTACTAGGTGTTCACTGGATATACTGCTACTAGGTGTTCACTGGATATACTGCTACTAGGTGTTCACTGGATATACTGCTACTAGGTGTTCACTGGATATACTGCTACTAGGTGTTCACTGGATATACTGCTACTAGGTGTTCACTGGATATACTGCTACTAGGTGTTCACTGGATATACTGCTACTAGGTGTTCACTGGATATACTGCTACTAGGTGTTCACTGGATATACTGCTACTAGGTGTTCACTGGATATACTGCTACTAGGTGTTCACTGGATATACTGCTACTAGGTGTTCACTGGATATACTGCTACTAGGTGTTCAATGGATATACTGCTACTAGGTGTTCACTAGACATACTGCTACTAGGTGTTCACTGGACATACTGCTACTAGGTGTTCACTAGACATACTGATACTAGGTGTTCACTAGACATACTGCTCTTAGATATTTACTAGACATACTGTTATTAGGTGTTCACTGGACATACTGCTACTAGTTGTTCACTGGACATACTGCTACTAGGTGTTCACTAGACATACTGCTACTAGGTGTTCACTGGACATACTGCTACTAGGTGTTCACTAGATATACTGCTACTAGGTGTTCACTAGACATACTGCTACTAGATGTTTACTAGACATACTGTTATTAGGTGTTTACTAGTTTTCTATTTTTATTGGTTTGCCTTATAAATATTAATTAAGATTGTTTTGTGTTTCATTGGTGTGCCTAATGTAGATGCCTTATGTTTCAGTGGTGGGTTCAGACCGGTTTTGGACAGTGGTGTTGCACCCCGAGGCACACCACCAATCTTCTTCCCACCGCACCTCACGTCACACCTCACGTCACAGTTCAGCCCACCACTCTTTCCGGGACTCAAAGGTGAGTGCTACTTTATACACTTGTACTACTGTCCTGCTCGGTGTCATGGTTTAGTGGTCAGGGAGTCTTACTTCTGAGAGGAGGCACCCTGACTCTGTCAGGTATACATGTCCACGAGAACGTGTCCGCCAGGTGACCCCAAGCGGGACACGCATAGTCGAGGATCAGCCTGAGTAACGGCTTTTACAGTTTCAGACCGTTCCTTTTGGACAGGGCGCTACGCCTGTTAATCAATGGGCCTAGGATTACTAGCCTTTCCGTCACCTTGTTCAGTCTATCGGTACAGTGTAGTCGCCAGGTCAGCTTGGTGTCCAACGTAAGTCCCAGGTACTTAGCACTGTTCACCCATCTGATCTGCTCTCCGAACAGCTGGAGTGGGGCCGGCCTGTAGAACTTTCTTTTCCATGTGAAGAGCACTAGTGTGCTATTCTCCCGGTTAATACTTGTCCTCCAGCTGGTAATCCACCCTTTCAACTGCTTCTGGAGTCACCTCTTCACCAAATACCCTCGACACGACTCCGCTACCAGAGCCGTGTCGTCCGCATACAGTGCCAACTTGGTGTCTGGGGATTTAGGAATGTCGTTCACATACAGACTAAAGAGCACAAGGCCCACGAGGGAACCCTGCAGCGCTCCATCCCAGATGATTCTGACTTGGGAAGTGGCGTTCCCAAAGGTAGTGGAGAAGGTGCAGTGGGATAGATAGGATTGTAAAACCTTAACTAGGTATAAGGGCAGGTTCAAGGAAAGGAGTTTGAAAAGGAGACCTTCGTGCCAAACACGGTCGAAGACCTTTGCCACGATGAGGACGACAGCACCAGTTAGCCTGTTGATGTTGAAGTTCCTCGTGATCTGCTCCACGAGTCCGACAAGTTGGTGAGATATAGCCTGTCTAATCTCGTCCACCAAAATTCCCGCCTCGCGAAAATGTTGGGTTGGTCCTGTCAGTAGAAGTCTCTCAAACAACTTGTTCAAACAGTTGAGCAAGCTGATTGGTCAGTAAGATCAGGCTAGGGCCGGGTCCTTACTCGGTTATGGAAGCAGAGGACGTTGGCCGCTTCCAGAGCTCGGGGAAGTGACTCAGGAGCAGGATGGCGTTGAATAACTCCACGAGTAAGTTAATCACCTTCAAGGGCAGCTTTCTGAGGACCGCGTTATTGATACCGTCCGGTCCGGGGGCCTTGTTTAATCTTAGAGTGGCTAACGTCCGCGACATTTCTGTCGCATTCGAGGGTTCCAGTTCATCCAAGGGTCTGTACGAGACCACCCGATGACCTAAGTCACGTGCGCAATGTTAACCGGGTCTGACGGCTCGTCATTCGGTACGAATTACGCCTCTAATTGCTCAACGAGAGCATAGGCCTTCTTTTGGTGAGAGTTGGTCACCCCGTTTCATTCTACAATAAGCGACTTTGGTCCCTATCTTCTATCTCCTTAGCTTGCGTGAGTATTCCGTTCACGTTCCATTTAAAACCCCGAAGTATGTCTTTCGTTACCGTCACGTTTGTGTGTCATAATCGGTCGAGAAGTATTCAGTCACTCCCTCTAGCCGTATCATAAGTTTTTCGGTTTTGTCGGTCACCTCTCTGAGTCTAGTGAGGTAAGGTCTGAAGTGTGTTATTATTCTGACAATGTTTAGGTCCTTGAATAGGTTGATGAGTTCTTTTAGGTCTGAGAGTGGGGAAGTGGTGTTTTCTTGTTGTGGCTGTCGTTTTAGCCCCACCGTAACATCGGTATAGGAGCGGTAGATGGAGGCGGCCTCTGCGGTTTGTTTCGCTGATGGGCCTGGGAGTGGTTGGTTGGTCAAAGGGGCAGCTTGACGGGTACGCAGGATGGGTGGGTAGTTTTGCACGATGATAGGTGGGGGAACAGTACGTGTGGGTGGTGGTGCGAGGCACATCTGTCTCGTGTTCTGTTGGTTATATTTGGCCTGCAACAGTTGCACATACACAGGTTATTTACTGTAGTTGGCCATGTGTGAGCCCTTGCAATTTATGCATCTTACCGGTGTCGTGTTGTCCTTCTTGGGGCAGTTTGGGGTGAAGTGTGCTCTAAGACACTTCACGTATCTGGGTATTTTCGAACAGTTGTTCTTTGTGTGCCTATGACGCTGACGTTTGTGACATTGCACAATCGTGTTTCGGGAAGGGATGTAGTGTTATACCCCAGCTATAGTTTGGTTTATGTACCTAACTCCAAAGATAGGGGTGGGAGCTTTGGTCTTAGCAAGCAAGACCAAAAATGTCGGGAGTAGCGCCACAGTCTGAGTGGTGTTGGTCGCTTGTGCCTTTCGGCTAAATTGGCGCACATCTGTCACTGCTTAGCTTAGGTTGATTAGCTCAGCTTCGATGTCTTCTGGGTCCATGTTTGGCGGCAGTCCCTTTATGACCAATTTGACGTGCTTGTCACTTGGTAGAGATTAAGTGTAGAGCTCCTGGTTAATTTCCTTGAGAAGACTTTGAATCAGTTTGAAGTCATGAGTCTAGGTAATCTGGATTTTTAGTATTTGATGTAACTAGTTCCTGTAGTTGTCTCAGTGTCTCCAGCTATCTCAGTTTTTTTTGCAATTGTGTATTTCTACTGTCACAATTGGTAGAAGTCTTTCTTTCTTGGTGGTGTCTGTCTGTGTTGAGGGTGAGTCATTGTTTGTTTGTGTTTCAGTTGCCAGTGGTTTGTATTTGTTGTCTGTTGTCGTGAATGTTATATTTGCTTGTGTTCAGTCCGAGTTCTTACATTTTCTCTTTCGTCTCATGCTGTCTACTAGAGTAAATAATCCATTACCGTTATGGGCTGTCTCCATGTAAGATGTTTCCAAGTTCGACTCTGAATTGGAAAAGCTAGCATTTCTGTTGGTTCTTGATTTTGTCCAAATTAGTGTGGTGTCACTAGATTCATGTAGTGCCACGGCCATTTCGCATGGCTCTCAATAAGGGCAGGCTAGTGGCGCACGGGTGTGAGGAAGAGTGGGTGCTCTCCCTCCCTGTGGTGTGTTGTTGTGTGTGTCCCCAAGACGGTCACCAACTGCAAGGTATTGAGGTATTGCTTTGCAGCCGGCTGCGTATTATGTCTTTCAGCTACTGGTTGCCACCGTTAGGATCAACGCGGCTTAAGACCTCGCAAGGACTGTCCCATATTTTGTTGTGTAGTGGGGGTGAAACTATTTAATTTCTGGTGTCCTGATGTCAGCGTCCTCTCCGGTGTCCACGTCTAGTCTTTTGCTCTTTTGAAAGGTCAAGTCTTCACCAGGAACAACAGGCGCGTTCGACTTCTTTGGAATCTCGATGATGAATGAGGGAGTGACGACCTTTTGGCGATAATGTCCCAGTATGTATGCTCCAAGGGTCCAAAAATAGTTAAAAGGAAGCGCACCAATCACCACACCAAACGTCCTGAGATATATATATATACTCGGATTCCCAGAGTAAAAAAACGTGCGATCCAATAGGGGCTGATGGTATAAAGTTTGTTTCTGGCCTCGGTCACGTTCCCTGTACAAATCTTCTTACTGGCGTTAGCTCTTCAGATTCAAAGGCTGGTAAACCAGGCTGCCACCTAGTTCCAAGGGAGGCTGCACAGCGACCCAAATCGAGCATCCGACACTAGTTCTCGGAGCCAATCACGTCCATGCAGTGCGCGACCAATACAGCGGTATCGAAGAAGTCTTCTCCAATCTCCCACTATGGAAGCCTCTCAAAGTTCCAGTCAAAGAGGTGCTACCCGCGAGCTCCTCCACGAGGTCTGTAAGATGGGCTTCAATAGTCTGCACTGCCAGGATCGCAGAATCGCTAGCTGGTGGTGCGTTGTCCCAGTGAGACTGTGGGATTGGAAGAACACTGGAGCTCAGATCAAGGCGTCTAATACAAGGATGTTGGAGCAATCACAACGCTTCAATCTGTGAAACAGTAGGTCTGGAACGGGGTCAAACTCAGTCTCGTGAGGGCAATTGAGAAGATACTTGAATACAAAATCAGCAGCTCTAGTTTAGAAAACTGAGGCTAACAGCCGTAGGGGTCGTTATGCTGACCACATTACACCCCCCATCTGAAAATGTTGGTATTATCTTCGCTAACGGCTGTGACCGTTCGGTCAGTATAGTTCACTTGCAGGCTCACACCATAGAGTTTTTTTATTTCTTTAGGTTAACTTGAGTATGAATATAATGAGTCATCAAACATTTTTCTCTCGCTACATAACACACTTAATATTATGCCACGTAGTTTCTTCAATTTTTTAAATCCTCATAATATCATAAATATTAATTCATTTGCAAAATTTTATATTGAATAAATTTGTTTGTAGAAGCTCGTTTTATTAGGAAGGAGAGATCTTTTCGACTCCTTTATCTTGGTTCCTCTCGGTGGCTGACTCTTACTGATTTCCTTCAACCTATACCTTCACGTTTCCTTCAGGCATTGTCTGGTTCCACCTCATAATTATCATCATTTTCATTCATCTCGATACTTCCGTTTCGCGTTTCACTTGTAACTTTGTCTATATTTTCTTCAGATTCAAGACCATCACAAACATCTTCAGGTGAGCGCGACAAAGCTAAATCGACTTTTACATCACATCCAAACATAGCTTTGTAGGAAGTACGCTTTATTCCATCGTTATAAGCTTTGTTTTTCATGAGCTGAACAAACCTCAGCCCAGTTTCAGTTTCTATCAGCCATCCACGTCACGAGCATGTTTTGCACACTTTGATTAGCCCTTTCGACGCTACCCTATGGCCCGGTGTACACGGGCGACGTGCGCCATTTTGGCAGTCGCGTCCTGTGGCTCTGCGTCCTAGCATTACATCGATTAGAGTGGTTGCGTTCACATGGGATGCTAGCTTCGGCGTCAAATTGGCGTCAATGGTGCGTCGAAACTAGTGACTCGAGTTTCTGCAAAACGCGGCTGTGAAGCTTGCTCTCAGTGTTTTGTCAGTACCTGTCAAGGTATAGAGCGGTGCACACATAATGCACGCGCCATTGTGAAGGTAATTACATCAAAGTAACGGCAAACATTTCCTGTAGTGTAATTGATAGTCTCATGGCTTTGTTCTGGCACTGTGCACTTGCAATCACTTTAGAACACTGATACAAAAATAGTTTTAAAAAAAATTGTATTGTCTTCCCTTAAATTAACGAACATAGAACTAAATGCACCTTCAAAATGTCTGGCACTGATAAAGGGATGCACCATACACTTTCGGCTCCTTTTTTTGGGGTTGAAAGTTCAAACAATAAAAAAGACAAACTTGGTTTTTCCGCTCCCAGAGTGTTATTATCGCGGCCATGGCTACAAGCTGATTAAAAGAGGTTGAGAGTAGCGTCCAAATAGACGCAAATTGCTAGTGTGAACTGCTTTTAGCGGTGATGTGGCGTCACAGGATGCGACCGCAAAAATGACGCACGTCATCCGTGTGCACCGGGCCTGAGAACTACTGTCTGTGACCGTGGGCTGCCATTGACAGTTTTAAGACAATCCCACATAGAACGTAATTAATTTACTACATGATTAGCAAACTCTCGGCCTTTGTCCAACTTCAGAATTGAAGAGAGCCAAAAATGCAAAGATTTATAGCTAGCTCTTCCGCGGTTTTTGGTGCTAACGGACGTAACTGCACAAACCTGGTTAAATTGTATTTTTAGACCATTATAAATTTAAAACCTTTGTCACAATTTGTTTGCATATCATTTAGATTCACTTGTCCACGAATATTCATTTCATTAAAAACCATTGGCTCTACAACTTTCTTCTGTGACTTTAGTTTCTTCTGACATGGTATGCAAAGTTTTAAATACAGCTTAAGGATGTATGACCCAAAATTATAAAATTATAATTATATATATATATATAATAGTATGCCTTCTTAAGCCAATCTTGAATTAGTGCATCAAATATAAATTAAGTGTATACTTTACGAACATTGTCTACTCAAAGTGTGAAATTTTGGCATATGGGGCAAAGAGTTTTGGAAAAACCAAATGATGCAAAGATGTCATATTTGGCATGCTAGAAGTAATCAGGCAGCTTTATTAAGTGAACTAAATACTATTTCACTCAACCCTCAATAAAACGCGTGGACAGTTGCCAATTATGTGGAATATTCACAGTATGCTAAAACATGTCTAAAAAAGAGGAGAAACATCTCGATTAATGCCTACTTATTTTAACTTTATAATGGTGCTTCATTTACATTAATATTCGTTATGGAACCCATACAACTTCTTGCATTACGTGTTTGTACTTTTTATTGTCTTGGTGAACCATCCTGTGCTTACCACCACGTCCGATAGAGAGATGTGTGTCGCGTAACACGTCAAACATCTCCTCGTTTGTAACAAAACAGCTTGTATCAGACACACCTTGATGAACAGGAGCGATAAACTTTTCAACTCCCCCAACTTTAAACACATCCAACCAAGGCCGTAGCCAGGGAGGGGTTTTGGGGGTTCAAACCCCCCGCGAAATTTTATGAACAAAATATATATGGCTTTATTTATGGTTCAAACAATATCAAAATTAAGATAAAAGTACAAATTAGGGGGCTGTGTTACCATAAAAAGCACTTCAGAGAGCTTCTAGAGGTGTTAAATATTTAGAAATTTTCATCGCCTTCGGCATTTTGGGGGTTATTTTACCATAAAAAAAAACTTCAGAGAGCTTCAAAAAGTTTTTAATATTTAGAAATTTTCCAAGCCTTCGGTAGTTAGTGAGTTATTTTACCATGAAAAAAACCACTTCAGAGAGCTTATAGAACTGTTTATCATTTAGAATTTTTTTCTAGCTTCCAGCAATTGGGGGATGTGCCCACCAAACCCCCCCCCC
>CABFWB010001361.1:134093-148381 GCA_902151455.1 Timema bartmani | reverse complement strand
CCCCCTGAAATTATTAGCTGGCTACGGCCTTGCATCCAACCGTTTCAAACAACGATAATATATAGATCTATTAGAAATAGAGGTGTTTGCATGTTTCATGGACCTTAGAGACTCACGGTATTTCTCAACACTTATATAGAAACCATTGGTCCTTTGAATAAACTCGAAACTTTGATCTAAACGATCTTTAAACGTAGCACGGTTTCACCATCGGCAGCTCACAGCGCATGCTCGAATCTCTTACAAAACAAAGGAACCAGATTTACCCAGACGCGTGTGTACATATAGTAATTTTGACGGTAGCCCTTGTACATATACATACAACTATTATTTTAACATTTATATATAACTTCCTTCGTAATGTCCACCTGCAAGGGCTACCGTCACAGTTGCGAGGATATATACACCCTGGTTTTGGTAGAAAGAACAGTATCTGGTAGATACCAAAGTTACTAAAACAATTTTAATATTTTTATACATAAATTCATGTTATCTGTAGCTGCCACTTTTGATACATATTATCAATATCTATAAAATAACCCCAATAATAAAATTAGATGTTATAAATGTTGACAAAAAATGTTTGTTTTATCTAAACTGTTCTTACAACCAAAAACAAGGTATGAGTGTTATCATGTGTTATACGTGTGTGTGTGTATAATATTTACAAGTGTTATCATTACTTGTGCAAGGACATAGAAGTGTCACAATCACTAGTTCAGGTATATAGAAGTGTCACAATCACTAGTGCAAGGACATAGAAGTTTCACAATCACTAGTGCAGGTACATAGAGGTGTCATCATCACAAATTTATGTATATGTAAGTGTCACAATCAGTAGTCCAGGTATAAAGAAGTGTCACAATCACTAGTGCAAGTACATAGAAGTGTCACAATCACTAATGAAGGTACATAAAAGTGTCACAGTCACTATTATAGGTACAAAGAAGTGTCACAATCACTATTATAGGTACAAAGAAGTGTCACAATCACTAATGAAGGTACATAGAAGTGTCACAATCACTAGTGGAGGTACATAGAAGTGTCACAATCACTAGTGGAGGTATATCCCAAGTTCTTGCTACTCGAGGGCTACCGTAACAAGTGCAAGTCTATAGAGTGGTCGCAGGTGCTCCTGAGCTCCGCAATCGAGTTGACGCCTTAAAACCAGCCGGTGATATAATAAGTGGTCGTAACACGGTTAGCGGGATTGTTGCCGTGTACAGCGCTGTTATCGCCCCTAAAACTCCATTACCAGCCGACTAGCCCCGCAAATACCCCCTAAAACTTCGCGCGGATAAAATAAAAAACAACAATAATTGGGAATATATTGCCAGCTGCGTTTACAATTACCTACTATGGGCCCGCCTACATTTTACACTCAACCAACACGCTTATTTAATTATTTTCAATACTAGGACCGCCCATTTAACAGTCAAGTTGGGAAATTTGGTCATCCTTAAAATTACTTTTTATTCTTGTTCATATGGTGTAAGAAATATGGTTGTGTAAGCAAAATAAATAAATGGAACGGTGCACAGCAAAAACCTTCTTTCTCTTTCATCTAAATATAGAAACATTTACTAAAAACTCGTAAGATTTGTGAAACGTAATCATATAAGTTGTTGTAGAAACACTACGCCAAAGACCATAAAGGAAATAGTATACACTTTCACAGAAACAATGATAAAAGAGGAACATCTCTGTTCACCAAAGAGACTAACAATCAATTTCAGATGTTGCCAAAAATATTTCGTTATATATATGATTAGATCAGTAACTGTTGGTTTTATAAAAATAAGATTCCAAATAAAATATTTTAATTTTAAATAGTAATACAACTTTACAACAATAAGTTATTTAGTATATCAAATAGATACGGAGATATGATCAAAATTGGAAATTTCTGCTTATGTTAAATACACTTAAAGTCATTTTCATGGGAAAATGAGAGCTTCCATTTTGTTTGTAATGTTAAACAATGCCTGGATACAAAATCTAAACAAAATCATTAGAAAGGATTTGTAGGAAATCGATTTATTTTCTCTTTGCCTTTCAGTAAATCTTTGGTACCGCTGACCCAAATATAATGGGTGAGATTCACTTCTTGTTTCAGCATTCCCTGGGCTGTGTTCGTGCTGTCCCATCAAGCCGGTCACGAGCCTGGGTCCATGGGACCAGGGAGCTGACCACCGCTCCTCCAGTGTCGCCGAGCTGCGCAGGAAGGCTCAGGAGCACTCGGCAGCCCTCCTCCAGTCCCTCCAACACGTGGCCAGCTTCCAACAGCAAGCTGCCGCTAACTTTCAGCACCATCTCTCCAGCCTGCCTCTCGGACTCAATCTGCCTCCACTCTCCACGCTGCAAGCCCTCGCGAGGAAATCTGACAACACCGCCACCCTACCCGCTTCCCCGCCGGGCTCGCCTGCTAGCAATAGAGATTCGCAACAGTCGTAGACTCGTCCGCCAGCAATACTGACTTGAAAAAGTCGTAGGCTAACTCGCTAGCAGCAAAGACTCGAAACAATAGTAGGCTCGCCCGCTAGTAACAGAGATTCGCACCAGTAGTAGGCTCGCCCGCTAGAAACACAAACTCGCAACAGTTGTAGATTCTCCCGCTAGCAGCATGAACTCGCAACAATCGTAGATTCTCCCGCTAGAAACACTAACTCGCAACAGTCCTAGATCCTCCCGCTAGCAACATGAGCTCGCAAAGTCGTAGTCTCTTCCACCAATAACATGAACTCGTAACAGTCGTAGACATTCCTTCTAGCAACATGAACTCGCAACAGTCGTATACTCTTCTTCTAGCAACATGAACTCGCAACAATCGTAGACAGTCCCGCTAGCAAAAAAACTCGGAAAACGTGTAGTAGACATGGTAGCTGAAAGGAGTTTAGCGGCGAGCCTAGAAGATATCTTTGCTTTTGCGGCATAAGCTGTTAGGGACTTTGACAATATTGGTAGTCTAGTGTACTATATTATTCACTCTCAAATATAAACTGTGTAATAAAGTTTGTCAATACTATAAACTTTTTATCTACGAATCACTTGAACAAAGTTTTTTCCCCTAAACTATTGTATTGTTGTAGACCCCACCCCCCTAAGAAATTCATTGCTATGTAGGATAGTAATAAATTTTGTCATAGAAATTAAAATTAAATGCACACTAGTAAAATCAAAGTAATTAGGTTAAAATTCAATCAGAGTACATTAGGTGCATTTTAATGGTAAATTTTAAAACTTAAAAATATTTATTCATTTTGAAAGAAGAAATGGTTACGTATCACATTTCAATTTCAGTGAACAATAAGAAAAAGGTATTATTAACTTTATGCTTTTCCCTCAATCATTTATATATGTATTCAATGAGTTTGCCAAGAAAAACTATATCTGATAATTCACTAAGTAAAAATATAATTTTTAATATACTCATAGGTAATGCCATATATTCTGGAGCTGTTACTTTTAACAGATGTTAGATAAATATAGTGACCTATTTTTAATATTGGTCACTCTACAATTTTATGTTTATATGATCTAAAAGGCTCTTTCTACTGCTACCCGACTATGGAAAGTAAACCCTAGATAAAAAATGGACTTGTTAACCTTGATTTTATAAGTAGGCATGCTTTAATTTGTGTTTGTGTGCTGGCTTTTAAAGACTTATCCTAGGACTTATTCTCGAATATAACCTATCCTCATGCCATAAATTTACCATTTTGTAAACGCTAACAAACACAACTTTAAATTGGTATGTTTTTTCAACTTGAAATCAAGCACAGTACTCTTAGGTTTATAATACGTATAACTGACTTAGCTAAGGTATGGTATGGCTTGTTAAAAGAATATTTCATTCTATTATGAGTGAAACGCGTTGCAGGCATTTAAAAATACCGCATTATTTAAGAAATGGTTTGATATTTTTAAATGTAATTTTCAACTAAATGTAGGCGAGAATTATCAGTAGGTTTCTGGAAAGTTAAAAAGTTTAAGTTTCACGCTTAAATTTAAAAAATCAATGACGCTTTACGCGATATACTTCTGAGGTTAAAGCGAAAGGTTTAAAACCTATATCTAGGCTTCCTCAACCAAATAGTCATGTTATGATAGGGTGGTATTGTTTTATAGGGTTTTGTGTAAGCTATTACACATTGGAAAAAACTACTTTAAACTTCAACTTTAAACTTTTCAACTGATCAGAACTTTCACCTACATTTTGGGTAAAACAAGGTTAAAAAATTCCGAACCCCTTCATAAATAATCCTGGATTTCTAAACATCTGCAACTCTTTTCATTACTCTCCCATGTAACACCCCTAACAGTTTTTCTAACACAATTGAAAGCTGTCAATAGTTGGCATTCTTGATGATATATTGTGCCTAAGATGGTGTCCAGATTTTCCTTATAATTTGGTTTGAATCCCGTTAGAGTCTAATACTTAATCTTCAACTGAGTTATAACATCTTAAGGGGCATGCGTGATTCAGAGTTTACTATTACAGGGTTCTTCCACAATAGTATCAGTGCTTGTGTTAAACACCTGAAAAATAATACTTAAAAAAACTTAATCTAATCATGAATAAATAATTAGGCTTATATAAGTAAGTGGTTTTTCTCTCCAAAAGTAAAACCACGTGAAACTTGAAAATACATTTTAAAGATTTAAATTTTCCTTAATCAAATGGGGGCATAATCTCAGTTTAATTATCCTAATTCATTCTTTGCATTGGATGAACACCTAAACGACGTCTGATGGACATATATGTTAATATTTAATTTTATTTAATATATTTAAAAATATTGTATGTTTATAAACAAATTGCTGTTTCTTGGATTGTAAGATAACGCCCTCCTTGAAGTGAGCTATGGAGGCCAATTATCATTATATTACATCCCTTGTAAGCGAGATATGGTAGGATTGTGATGGAAATAAACTTATCTTTCAGTTAAATGTGTGTGTAAGAAGGTTACTCATATCTGAATCCTGATATATTTAAATCGGTCAACGTTTGTCCTCCAATGAAAGTGGGTCAAAGAGACCGGACAATTTTTTTTAATAGAGTCACTTCTTCTTCTTCTTCTTCTTTGTAAATGAGCCGCAATAATAAAACTGACTATAGAAAAAATGTTTGATATATTTAGAAAAGGAAGCATTGAAGGGAGCATCACCATTTAGTGGAATTAGTTATAAAATAAATTTAAAAACTACAACAGAAAAGATCTAATCATTATTCAACATAAATGAAATAAAATCAAACTCATCATTGGAACTGAGACAACTGTTGATTTTTTACCTGGATTCATATTTTCACGGTGACATTTCATAGTGTATTTATTTATTACGGACCCCTGAGAAGATACGTGGTGTAATGGAATTTTTGTTTGTATGGATAGGTACTAAATTTGCTACGTGTTGTGTTGAGCAGTATTACATGAGGAATTAACTAGATATAGTAAGTACAGCCACTATCCATACATTGCTTGTCAAAACATGTTGTGAAATACTGTTGAGGAGGCATGTTTGATATAAGTGTGCCAGTGTGAGAGATGTAGAAGAAAAGGATTTGTGCGTGAGGATTAAAAGATCTGAATCGGTCCTTAAAATATTTAAAACATTGATCATGGATTTATATTTTATATTGACACATATTGGTTGCTGGGAGAGGAAAATAAATATAAAGAGAACTTTGGCCAATACACTTACCAGATATTGCAAGATGATTAAAGAAGAAGATATTGGGGCCTGTTTACCAACCAGCATACTTCCCAGAGCTTCCCAGACGAATGAGGAAAAAGATGTTAGGGCCTGTTTACCAACCAGCATACTTCTCAGAGCTTCTCAGACAAATGAGGAAGAAGATATTGGGACCTGCTTACAAACCAGCATACTTCTCAGAGCTTCCCAGACGAATGAGGAAAAAGTATTGGGGCCTGTATACCAACCAGCACATATTTGAGAGCTTCCCAGACGAGTGAGCAATAATATATTGGGGCCCGTTTACCAACAAGCATACTTCTCAGAGCTTCTCAGATGAATGAGGAAAAATATATTGGGAGCTGTTTACCAACCAGCATACTTCCCAGAGCTTCCCAGATGAATGAGGAAAAATATATTGGGAGCTGTTTACCAACCAGCACACTTCTCAGAGCTTCCCAGACGTAATGAGGATGGATTTTTGTTTATGTGTGTGTAAGCTAGGAATTAATCTCCGTTCCTCCAGTGCCATTCAGACAGAAAAATATTACACCCTGACAGTTAATCTGGGCCGGGAAATGTGTTGTTCTTGCACTTGGATAATTTATTGGAAAAGGCTGGGAGTTTGGTTATCAGCAGTATAAACGCCCATTTATACTTAACCATACAAAAAACAAAATTTAATGCTGTGCCTGATAAATATATTATACACATGTATGTATACGTACTCCCCTGTGATCTGAATGCTTTACTACACCTCTAAACACCAAACAACAACCAACGCTCCAAACACGCTCTTCACAACAGAATAGTAAGCTCAACTGGAATACAATGAATAAGGTATGGTCTCACGTGAATAATAATTAGACTTATTCTTAGCACGGATCAAGCTCCAGGTAAATGATAAAATTGCTTGTTCAGACCAATAACATTCTAAAAACAGATCCTCAGGCCTGTAAAGCCAATGTAAAGAGTATAGAAAATAGAGTCGGATGGAGAAAGCGAGCTGATTAGCTGAGCGTAGGACGTCACTCAGTACGAAAGCCAGCGTGTTACATACAAAGTTATATCGAAGACAAACTAAGTTGTTAAAAATCAAGTCACATTTTGGAATTTGAATAGTAAATAAACCTTTAACATCCACACCAATGTCCAATTAACGTCATTACTCTATTTATTTCAAAACATATGTATGTGTGGATATTTTAGGTACTAAAATATAACTGTTGTGTACTGGGTGACGTAATTAATGACGTCATCTTTCTCCAAGTGGTGCTACCTTTCTATTCTCTCCACATTGGGTAAAGCCATGGTAGATATTCTAAGACCAAACAAGCATTGCTCAAGCTAAAAACGCTATTTTTGTGGATATCTTAAGTATCTTAAAATCCCCCTCCACAAATTTTGCGGTGTGTCCAAAATCAGTTGTATATTTCCATTTATTTGAAGTATTTAATTAATGGGAAATATATGAGGTGTAAAACAAACTAAACTCTTTAAAAATTAATTGTATTTGTGTATATTTAGAAAAGTGTTTTTCTATTCCTTCATTTAGAAATGTACAGCCATAAAATTTAATTTAGTTTCAATAATATGCGTATGTATTATTAACATGGGTAGAGAAGGTTTATTCATTGTTGCATATTTTCACATTATTACATATTTTACGACATATTTTGACTGATTTTTTTAAAACATATTTTTGTACATATTTTGTAGGTTAACACTACATAAAAATCTGGGCTCTATAAGTCATGGAAAATGCTTGACCTCCTAAAGAGACTTATATTTTAGCTCTAAGAGACCAAAAGGAAGTATTTAGTAAGGAAATAGGTTGAGAATCTCTTCCAAGGTGATAGAAGAAAGCTGTTTTTTGCACTTTAACAGCAGTATTCGAGATATCTGGTGTCTCGGATCATGTACTTCCAACTCTAGGATATGTAGTGAGAGACTTGTTCGCAATTCCAGCATTCGATGTAGCCATTTCTTGCTATGGTTCATTTGTATGTAAGTACATCATGTAATTGGGGTCATAATTAGATGATCAGGTTGACAGTTGGCTTTCTTATAGAGTGTTTTATGATACACACCTAGAGTTGTTTGACATATTCTTGCAGTATAGATAGATGGAAATAGCCTCCCGTTGGGTGCCAAAACTTTTTACGGATAAGGGTGACAATTGATTGTATCAACAAAGTGACTACTGCACCAAAGTTGTCGTTTGTTGGAGATAAGTATTCGACAAGGAAGGTAGTATAATGATTGAGGACAGCAATTTGTTGGGCATTAAAACTTAATATGAATTACTGGGGTTAATCTCACCCAAGTGGTTTTGTTGGATGAGCATGTGTATGTGTGTGAAGATTAAAGGATACAATTTTATTGGATTTTGTCGTGTACACAACGCTAGGAAAATATAATAAACATCAGAAAGATGTCGAGTTATCTTTACTAAAACACTCACCAGAGGAGTGGGGGCAGGGGTGGAGTGTAAAGGAGGCAAAGTTGGCCTAATTCTGGCCAGAACACTTACCCGCAGAAAGCGTGGGGAAGAGGCAAATTATCCCAGCCAACACGCTATTAGAAAGAGAAGAAAGAATTAAAAAGAAGCAGTTGAAGTTATCTTGACCAACGCAATTCTGGAGGGAAAGGAAGTGAGATAAAAGAGAATGGAGCCAAGTTATCTCGTAAATCAACTTTCCAGTGGACTGGTAGGTGGCAGAGCCAGAAAGAGGCTCATTTGATAGTTTAACAGGTCTCGCTAGAGTTTGATAGAACAGGAATCCAAGGGCGTAGCCATGGGGGGTGGGGGGGCAGTCGCAGATATTAAAGACCTGGCTAAGGTTGACGATGACAGGGGAGCGTCTCAATGGGATATGCTTACTGAGTGTGCATAGAAAAACTGCATTGAGGCATTTGAGATGGAAGTGCTAAGAAAAAGGTTTTCAAGAAATTCAAGAATTTTGTTTTGTTTAAGACTTTTTTGATAAGATGCTTTGTAATTTTGCATCTGAGAAAACTAGCCTTAGTTCATGGGCGTAGCCAGGGTTGGGCAGGGGAGATCGCTTGGCCCCCTAAATTTTTGGAAATAGATCCAAAGTTAAAGTTAATATGTTGCTATTTTTTAGTACTTCATTAGGGGTTTACCATAAAGTTGCCCCCACTCCACCCCTTGGAAAAAACCCTGCTTACGTCATTACAGGAATCGTTTATTTCAAGAGTTATAGTACAACAAACATTAATAATAATATTTAATCAGTCGCATAGCTAGACAAGTGATACATAACACTGGTATGAATTTTAAAACTTTGTTTCTGCTTCATGAGCAAAAATAGTTGACTTTTCTTAACTGAAGTGCCCTAAGTCTGAATATGTATTCAGATTTTCCGTATTACGTCAGGTTTTTATGTAATTTTACAAATAAAATCGAAAAAACTTGAAAGTTTGCAAAGTTCATAATTTTTTGTATATTTACTCATAATAATGTAAGTGAAACAACTGTTTATAGTTAATTAGAATGTCCTGAATCACATTCTGTGTTCAGATTTTTCCTATCACATCAGGTGTTCCTGTAATTTGTTAAATAAAAAATAAAAATGTCAAAATGGGCTAGGTTAATTTTAGGCATATATATATAAACGTTATAAGCTAACTTATATAATTGTTTTTAGTTCATTAAAGTGTCCTGAATCCTAATCTGTATTCAGATTTTCTATATAGCGTTAGGTTTTCCTGTAATTTTTCTTAATAAGAACAAAACACTTCAAAATTTTATCTTTTTTTTAAAACGTAAAATGAAGTTCATACTTTCAAAATTAATATATTAACGCTATCTACCTTATGAAAGTATAAAATTAATTCATAATCCTTAATTGATTAATTTGAAAAATCATTTATATAGATGTGGATGTTCCAAATGTCTGGGTGTACCTCGAAACCTTCCTCCGTTTTGATGCTCTGCGGTGACTATCGGATGAATCCCTTTTTATGCACCAGCAATAATCCGCCAGCATTGCTTCATTACACTTGCCCTGGTACCCTACTTACAAGACTTTAATATCCTGATGGAATCTTTCACCCTGCTCCTCACTCATCGCACCAAGATTTTGGGGGAAATAGTCAATATGGCTATGTAAATAATGAAGTTTCACACTATGAACTCTGACTTCTGAAGTTGGCTAGCATTTCCTCGGTAATGTCCTTGTAATTTTATGCCTTTCGGCTACCAAGGAAATTTTCAGTCAATATCTTAAATGAAAACCAGGAGGGCGGGAAATGTAGATCTCTTATTAGGTTGAGTATTTGTGGTCCATCAAATATGCCAGCTTTAATTTTTGCCTCGGTTTTATTGGGAAGTTTCGATTTTATGCATGCAATAACTTTGGTTTCGCTGTCAAGGCTGGTAACAAATTGCTTCATAATCCAAAGTTTAATATGAAGTGGGGGTAAAATAACTTTCTCTTTAGTGATAAATGGTTCGAACAATACATTTTTTTCCTCCGATACAAGATCTGATCTAGGAAGCCAGTCTCTTATTTCCCAATGTTGGGAACGTTCTCTACTATTCCGTTCACAAAGAAAACAGGGCAACTTAGTGAGACTAGATTGCTGACCAACGAGAATTGTTAATTTTTTAAAGTCCCCACACACTATCCACATAGGCTCATCATATTTAAGCTTCTTTAACATGAATTCCATGTTGTTATATGTTTCTTTTAGTGGACGGAGTATCCAAGGGATACAGAGGGAAGTAAATTGCCATTATGAAGAAGAACCTCTTTAAGACTTCTTAAAGAACTATCTACAAAGAATCTCCAATCAGCGGGATCGTATTTAAGGCCAAGCTCATTAATTAAACCCCCTATGTCATTTCAGTACACAAGTTGACCTGTTTTATAAAAGAATGGTACAAACTCTGACTCTCTGTGTCCATACTATGAAAATGTAGTGCCAGGTGCAAGTAATTTTTTTTATTTCAGTCGCGATCCTAACAGTTCTGCACTAACCTTTGGTAGATCCAAGTCTCTAACTTGCATGAAAAGTCGAGGTGACTGGGAAGTTTCGGCAGTCTCAGTTTCTGCTTCTATTTCCGAAAGGAGGTCAGATTCTGATGAAGCTGTTTTTTTCCAGCTTCTGTGGGGGATGTGGAATCGGAACACCATCACTATAAGAAATAGAACGAATGGCAGATTTTAAACTGGGATATATCACAGCGTGTCAATTTTTACTATTTACGCCTGTCACATTACATAAACAAAAATAACAATCTGTTAAATGGTCTTGAGGTTCACACCACACCTTGGGAACATCAAAACCTAATGATTTTCGCTTGCCGTTTAATCTCTGATCCATATTCACATTACATGAACCACACACACTGTGTGGGCACCATGATTTGTCTTGGTCACCTAGTTCTACACCAAAATATTCTAAATAACATTTCTTATAAGTGTCAGTAATATTTCGACTTTGTTTTGGCAGCGTATAACTTCCATACGTATAACAAAATAAATCGGGATGAGCAACACACGTGTGACGTGACATTTTAAGAAACAAAACTTTTGTTCGCAAGGATTACTCTACAACTTCATCCAAAGAAGCTTAAACACTGACTGAAAAATGGCAAAATAAGTTGCTTGTAAGCATTGACAAAACAGGAAGACGTAACAATACAGTGTTAACAGTTAGCAAATATTGCTTTACGAGCGATCCCCGATCCCCGGATCTATTACCTGCTTTTGCAATTCTATCCTTTGTCGGTACACTTCAACCGGAAGTAACTTTATTGCACCTCTTCAGAAACTTTCTTTCCACAAAATAATCATCAATTTAAGAGGTTTTATATACGATCTCCGAGGCAAGGCACACAAATATATGCAGAAATGGAGCGTACATTCTCATGTTTACTGACAATATTATGTAAGAATAGAACAAATTAAGAGATAGTTTGTTTACAATTGTTATTTGTATATTGTCTTATAACATATTTATGATTCAATCAAATCAAAATTACCAGCTTCTGGCCTGTTTGTAATCTAATTACGTTAAGATATGTAATAAATTATTTCAATAAATCGACATTTTCCGGGATTTTGAAAAAAACTTGTATTTCTCAAAAATTTGACGTGATGAAACGAAACTAAATATGGGTTTTGTGACTATCCATAGAGGCGAACCGAAAAATATAAACAGCTCTTCTGAAGCAAAATGGTTGCATACCAGTGATAATTGATGGGTTATTAAATAATATTGCTTAAACAAGTAAGATTCGTCCTGATTCAAGTGAAGAGATAGTTTATATTTATTAATTTATAGATAAATAACAAAACAATGTAGATATATTTTTTCTTCTACTATGTATCTGTATGATTATTAAAAAATCTACCAATTTAATTTTGAAATGGAGGACAAACATCGACAAGCTCCCATTGTAGGCTTTTTATGGAGGTCAACCATCAACAGGACTTTACTGTTTGCTTTCTATGGAGACCAAACATCGACCGGCCTATAGTGTTTGCTTTCTATGGAGGTCAAAATTCGACAAAACTCTATAGTTTGCTTTCTATGGAGATCAAACATCGATAGGCCTATATTGTTTGCTTTCTATGAAGGTCAAAATTCGACAGAACTCTATTGTTTACTTTCTATGAAGGTCTCACATCGACAGGACTTTACTGTTTGCTTTCTATGGAGGTCAAACATCGACAGGTCTTTACTGTTTGCTTTCCATGGAGGTCAAACATCGACAGACCTTTACTGTTTGCTTTCTATGGAGATCAAACATCGACAGGCTTATATTGTTTGCTTTCTATGAAGGTCAAAATTCCACAGAACTCTATTGTTTACTTTATATGGAGGTCAAACATCGACAGGACTTTACTGTTTGCTTTCTATGGAGGTCAAACATCGACAGAACTTTACTGTTTGCTTTCTATGGAGGTCAAACATCGACAGGACTTTACTGTTTGCTTTCAATGGAGGTCAAACATCGACAGGACTTTACTGTTTGCTTTCAATGGAGGTCAAACATCGACAGAGCTTTACTGTTTGCTTTCTATGGAGGTCAAAATTCGACAGAACTCTATTGTTTACTTTCTATGAAGGTCAAACATCGACAGGACTTTACTGTTTGCTTTCTATGGAGGTCAAAATTCGACAAAACTCTATTGTTTGCTTTCTATGGAGATCAAACATCGACAGGCCTATATTGTTTGCTTTCTATGGAGGTAAAACATCGACAGGACTTTACTGTTTTCTTTCTATGGTGGTCAAAATTCGACAAAACTCTATTGTTTTCTTTCTATGGAGGTCAAAATTCGACAAAACTCTATTGTTCACTGTCCATGGAGGACAAATATAAACCAGACTATTGATAAATTTCTATGGAAGACAAACATCTACAGACCTCTATTGTTTGCTTTATATGGAGAACAAACATCTACAGACCTCTATTGCTCACTTTCTATGGAGGAAAAATATATATAGACCTATATTGTTTGCTTTCTATAAAGGATAAGAGCTTATATACTCCTCACTAAATACTGTAGAAATATTGCTCTTCCCATGTGGATAGACTCGAAGTAATAAGTACTTAGAATATCAGTATTCCCCTTATCGGTTATTTAAGGTGGGGATGTAGGGAACGCGAGAAAAGGTCAGTAGTTTTGCTGATATTATATCAATTTTTTTTTTGGTCAAAATAAATCAAATATTGATTTAGTTGAAATAAAGAGTTTAATTTTCTTCACGTTGTGATATCAACAGTTTTTGAATATTTGTCAATTGTGTCCTGGAATTTAACGACAGCTTTTTCTCTTCATTTAAAAAGTTTGTTAAATACTCCCGCCATACTCATTAATGATATTCAACTACTGTTGATATCACCATGTGAAGAAAAAATTAAACTCTGTGTTTATATAGAAGGACTTTATATTTGATTTATTTACACACAAAAAAGTTTTGCTGTAAAAGCTACAAAAACACTGGTTTATTCCTCGCGTTTTCTACATCCCCACCTTAAGAAATGTAGTTTCGTTACTTTTGTTGAAATAGAAATTATCTGTAATGTTTTTAATCAACAAAACGCTTATATTGAAGCATTATCAGCAACATATTTAAAACAATGTCTAAATGAATATGTATTAAGTATAAAAAACATTTATAAATATCAAATACGTTATTATCTATAACGCACACAACTTATTATGTATGAATAAAAAAATTAATTCAAATTGCATAGCGAAAAATCATAGCAGTATTTTAAAATGTACAATTTACAATATAAATTTTTATTTATCATTATTTCATATTTTGAAGCATTCTTGGCAAATATGAATTTAGAAAAACAAATAAATTTCTAAATATATTATTAAAGCGTTAATATAATGTTTTATTTTTTATATTACAAGGCATTCTTTCGAATTAGCTAGACGCTGTTTTTTGCAATGTATTTCATAATTTTATACATTAATAACTACGATTGGCCTATTATATATGGTTACTTGTTTACTTGTGTTTTAAACGATTGTGTGCAACATCTAGTCAAAGGCGTACGGGGAAGTCTTTTCCGAGAGGGTGGGTGGGATAAAATAGGT
>CABFWB010001361.1:103019-129936 GCA_902151455.1 Timema bartmani | reverse complement strand
CCCCCATTTGTAAAAAAAAAAAAAACATGAGTGCCCTTGCGCCTACACCAAATAAATAAAAACCTCAGCGATCCCAAGCTCGCCAACTTTCAACATCTGGTCGTCATTCTACTCTGTTAGTTCATGATATCAACTAGTTCAATGAACCATTATTAGGAATGTTGCGATATTAGTTTTAAAATGGTATTGTTTGATATGTTGGGCCCGAACACAACCATTTGTATAAATTGTGATTGGCCAATTCATGTTAGAAGATAAGTCCAGCCTGTGTTGTAACTATTCTGTACATGTGTACCAACCACAGATGTACGATTATTATCATTGTAATAATACTTTTATTGTATTCGTTCATGTTAAGTTGATTTATTATATACTAATAAAAATGTGAATGTTACAAAATAAACCGAGTAATTTCTTCACCTTATATTCACACATAGAATAAATGGGAGAGAGTAAATTAGAAGTTTGTGTACTCATTTGATGAATCAAAGATGTTCAAGAGAACATGAATAATTTTGAGCATTATATATTTTTTGTTTGGAAACTATTTTTTCTATATTAATTAACACATTTTGGTTCTAAAATAACTTGTTGTTTGGGACATTCATATTTTTCACAGAAATTAAAATATTGGCTAGGATATTTTATTAAAGCTTTACTGATTTAATATTAAAACCTCAATAAATACGTTGCTTTCAAAACAATGAAAATATTGAGGAAGATCTACAACAATATTAATTTTAGAGCAAAAGTTTATTTATAAACATAACGCAAAAGATTTTCCAATAAAAAATATGTTAAAACCATGCAGAACTGTGCGAAAATATAAAAATGACAATCTACCGACGGTGCAGCAACTGCATTTGCTGAGGGTGGTATGTTTTTGGGGGCAATGAAAATGTAGGAAATTGAAAATTAATATAAAAAATAATGTATTAAAAACACGTTTTCCTTTATTCCATCCCTGTCAGAGCCTTTCTCCAAATCTCCTAAAACAACATTATTTTCAACACGTGGTTAATTATAATTCTTTACTGAGGAGTTGGCAACACTGCTAGCAGTCGATGAACTTAAAATGTTCAGTTGTTTCTGAATGCAGTGCTACAGACTACAGTGATACAGTGGCGGATTTACCAACAGGGTGAGTAGGCTGGAGCCTAGGGTGGCAGATTTTAGGGGCGGCAAATTTAAGGCCAAAATTTGTTTCTATCTTACAGAAATTAAAAAGATTCATATTTATATACCTAAATGTTATTAGGTCCACACAAACAATTCAAAATGTAATATGTTTCACCACTTAGATACATTTTTCTACAATTTGCGTAGTCGTGTTTGGTTGCGGCGCGGGAACGAGTGACATGACCGTTCGCTAAGTGTGTCCGGCCGAACCTGACTGTACGAGCGCGGCGTTGTGCGCCGGAGCCGAAGCGGGGTCGTGCTGTAGGCATACGCCGCGTGGTGTTGGTGGCATTGAGGTCGAGAGAGATAGATATAGAGTGGCAGGAGGCCTACAACAGGTTCAAAGAAAAGTTTTCATTTCTGATCAAAATGAGTGAATTGTCATCTTCAACCCTTACGGAAAAAGCCCTTTTCTTGGAAGAAATGTATCCTAATGATAGAGACTAGCTTAGTTCAATAATGCATACATTTTCAATGCCACCTTTCTTCTGAAAGAATTTTGGTAAAACCAGATTCTGGATCATTGGAAAGTCTATCTTCGTTCCTGCGAAAACAGAATTTGCAAAACGTTTATCCAAACTTGGATATAGCAGTTCGCATGGCTCTATGTACATACATCAGCGACAAATTGTTCGGGTGAGAGAAGCTTTTCTTGCTTAAAACGGGTGAAAAATTATCTAAGATCTACCTTAAGTCAAGAAAAGCTAAACGCCTTAGCTCTTTTGTACATAGTCAGAACTAATGAACAAGATTTCATACGACGATATAATTGATGATTTAGCGAATACAAAATCGCGCAAAAAGGCAGTGTAAGACTTTCATTACTTAATTGAATTTCATCGTCATCATCAGCCGGATTGTTACCAGATAATTGAATATATGGTTTTTAAACTGTAAGTAAGCGCAATAAAAATGATTTAATTACGTTTACCGAATGCACATTATTGTGTAAGTAGTATTAAGGCATACCTTACCCCGCTTTATTAGTAGTACATAAATGAGATTTTATTAGCTCAGAAATATACCCAAAAACTATTTCTTGTGCAATCTTAGCTAAATCGTTGGATTGTAAAAATAATCTAGGAACTGACACATTGTAGAGGTCAGTAGGGGCGGCAAAATTTGAATAGCCTACTGGCGGCAAATGTGTAAATCCGCCACTGCAGTGATACATATTTTTATCTCTTCTTTGCTTGTTTTACGGGACTAAAGTGTTCCAGTGATTATTAAAGAATCATTCTATGGTTTTGTTTTGATTACTAGGCTTTAAAACAAGTTTTAACTTAAAAATAGCTCTCTGATAAAATAAACAAACTATCGGGCTTCGGGTATAGTAAACGGAAATTGGAAAAATAACGACATTTTCAAAAACAAAGCGGGGATTTGCACAAATATCTAAAAATTATAATCGGTTACCGTAGTTTATCTTATGATTATTTTTCCGTTGATTTTTTTAATTGTAATTAATTATATCATTTTGAATTAATGGTCATTGGTCGTACATGTTGAAACTTTCTTATACTTAATACAATTACTTTTAAAATGTTTAGTGTTAATTTGAGGATAAAGTGGGGCGGCAAGGTATGCTACACTCAATATCATTGCTGAGGGAACTGTAGGTCTTATGGAGAAAGGCTTTATCTTCGTTCTTTTTCAGTCAAATGCTGCCAAATCTCCTCGCTCTCAGTTATGTCTGAAGGTGGTGTGCTGGAGTTAAGAAGGAGCTACTGGCAACCTCGACTAAGCAGCGTTGTGAAACTTGTATTATTTTTTAGGGGAGATTGACCACACGAAAACGAGAAAACGCTGTTTACCGATAGTTTCCACAGCGATGATATCAAGTGTAGTGCAGAGGGCGGAAAACTTCCTTGGGCCGGTCCTGAATCTTGATATCACCTGAACAAGGATTTGAATTTTGGCGGTCCGGCTTACCAATAGTTATCCGGCACCTCTTCCGGCAAAGTGTACTGATGTAGCTAAATACACATACTTGCTACAGTAGCACATTGTGTAGTTTAAAGTCATTGCTGTAATACAATATTCTGTAGACTACAGTATTAACCAACATTAGGAATTTTACATCCAAACAAACCCGCCTTTTCAGATGACATCAGAATGTTTGAATGGTTAACAGGCTTTGAAAGTTCATATTGAGCAAGCCAATCAAAAAGTACGTTGTGAACCAGTCAGTAAATAAAGCTCCAAACTTTGTTCTGTAAAAATAATAATGGGTAAAGCACGTATAAACTTCATTTTGGACAACGTAATCGTTTGAGAATTGAAAAGCTAGGTTTGTTAGCTGGAGCTATTTTGTTATTCATAACCATAACATATAAACGATTCATTAAAACAAATTATAATTATAAAGTATAATACGTATTTTAGTGTATTTTAGTTTTTAGGTTGTCCCTACTGTAGAACTAGGCTTTAGATTTATTGCGTTGAGTTTAACATTATTTTAGCCATGTATAGGAGTATTCTTAATATTAAATCATTAAAATGTGTTTAGGAATTATTTAACACATGCGATAAAAGATAATAATACATATGTAAGAATTAGCTTCGTTAGAAAAAAAAAATTCTCGCTACATCTTTCTAAAGGCAAATGGTTTAAATTTGGCAATTTGTAAATAACATGGGGGGACGTTATCATGCTGGAAAACTCAACTTAAGCTATCGGATGCATGGAACCAATATTCGTATTATTGATATGTCAAGTAGGCCTACTTTAATGTGTTTATCATAATTTATGTTTATGATAGTACTTTTAATGTAAAAAAACCAACCTTTTTCTAAAACAAGGTGTATACCTAAAATAATGAATTGACAAACAAAAACGAACATCTCCAAATAGCGGCCAAAACATGACAATTAACACCCTCATCCAACTCTCCCTCCTGGCAAAAATACTTCCTTCCGATTGGCTAGCCTCAAGACTTAACACTTTAATTTTTCCGGCAAACTGACTTTTCAGGCGAAACCTTATCGAGTGTGAGGCATATTGTGGCTGAATACATTGCCCAACATGCGGATAAATCACAAACTCAAGAACAAAATTATGCAAATAAAAAAACCTTCAACTTTCAAAACTAAATTACTTTAAATAAGTCCAAGGTGGGCCGATAGGGACGCACCACCCACTCTCATCATTAATCACAACTGGATCGATCATTAACGACGGCTGGGATTGGCTACGACAGGAAGGGCAACAGCAACAGTAGGTCCGACAAATTATATCACAGTTCTCTCCATAGAGTCGTGGAGGTCCAGGAAGATACACGCTGGAGAGGAGCTTGAAGGACAAACAGGAAGCTAGGAGTATACACGCTGGAGAGGAACTGGGAGGACAAATAAGAAGCTAGGAGTATACACGCTGGAGAGGAACTGGGAGGACAAATAAGAAGCTAGGAGTATACACGCTGGAGAGGAACCTGTTGGTGGACACCAATGTGTGACTAATTTAGTCAAGGAAGGAATTGTTATTACTAAAAATATATAATTCTCTTAAAAGTGGGATTAAAGGTAGTACGGTATATGAATTTTCCTCTCGATAACTCAGTAAAGAGTGATGGAACTATTTTTTATCACTGGTAGTTTGCAGATTAAAAGTTTTCATGATGGTATGGAAATATGGAAAGAAAGGTTGAATAGGTGTTTTGAGTCGGGGGATTGGGGGGAGGGGGCGGGGGTGCGAGTCACAACGCGCTCTGGTATTTTTTTCAAATGTCGTACAGTGAAATATGTGTTGCGGCTGTAAAGAAAATATCCACAATGCGTTTCGGCACTATAAAAATACCACAACCCGTCATGGTCGTTTCTTATTACGGCCACGAAGCAATGCCAGACAAGTTTAAGATAATTTGAAGAAAAGGTGACAGTAAATTAACTCTTTATGAGCTTAATAATTTATTATTCAAATACAGGCCTACATGTAGGCCTAATATATATAGGCCCAGTTAAGAACTGCGGCGAAGATAATTTATATTTGCATTATTGGTAGAATTACACTTAGAGGCTAGGTTAGTTTAGGTTAGGTTATGTGAGTTTAGGTAAGGCTAGGTTGGTTTGGATTAGGTTATGTGAGTTTAGGTTAGGTTAGGCTAGATTAGGTTAGGTCACTGAACTTCTCCAAAATCTCGTCGTAGCCGTAAAGGGAAACGACCACGACACGTCGTGCTATATTCATAACACCAGAACTCGTTGTGGTCATTTTATTTAACAACCACGAAGCGAATTTTGGTGTATGGAATTTTTTTAAACTGACAAAACGCGTTGTGGCTTTTTAAAAGCAAACAACGCGAAATTTATTGTTGTGGGTGTTTCTGTAATACCACAACGCGTTCTGATCGTATTTTTCAATCATTGAGCGTTTTATGTTATTGAGCTTAACAGTACAATTTTTATTCCCGATTACATTACAGGCAGGTGTATGAATGATTTACCATGATTACATTACAGGCAGGTGTATGAATGATTCACCATGATTACATTACAGGCAGGTGTATGAATGATTCACCATGATTACATTACAGGAAGGTGTATGAATGCTTCTAGCTGGTTACATTACAGGCAGGTGTATGAATGCTTCTAGCTGGTTACATTACAGGAAGGTGTATGAATGCTTCTGGCTAGTTACATTACAGGAAAGTGTATGAATGCTTCTCCCTGGTTACATTACAGGAAGGTGTATGAATGATTCTAGCTGATTACATTACAGGCAGGTGTATGAATGCTTCTAGCTGGTTACATTACAGGAAGGTGTATGAATGCTTCTAGCTGTTTACATTACAGGAAAGTGTATAATGCTTCTAGCTGGTTACATTACAGGAAGGTTTATGAATGCTTCTAGCTGGTTACATTACAGGAAAGTGTATAATGCTTCTAGCTGGTTACATTACAGGAAGGTGTATGAATGCTTCTAGCTGGTTACATTACAGGAAAGTGTATAATGCTTCTAGCTGGTTACATTACAGGAAAGTGTAAGAATTCCTCTTTGCATTGTTATTTCCAAATACACAACACGGAAGTGGACATTGAGTTATCAATGAAGGCTTGTCTATGGCTAGGAGGTGAATGTTGAGGGGGAAGGGACATCATAGGAGGGATTGATAGAAATAGAAAGCGATTCTATACATTTAAAACTCTATTTTGGATCTACAATAAGTTTTTAATTCATACATGTTTGCAAACTATTTGATAAAACTCCTTCTTAGGGATGGCATAAGTATTAACATTGACTTAGGTTTGCATCCAGTTTACAAACTCCAAGTTGAGGATCATCCGGCATTTTAAGAGTGGTTCAGGGACTCTAAACTCATGTCGTATGCTCACAGCAGTGTCTGAAATAAAACAAAATTAAATACACCTAGCGTGAGTGTGCCATCATGTACTTATAATTCTGAATTAATCAAACTCCAACGCCGCCAAAATGATTCCAGTGACACGAAGAATTCATTTGATATCCTCCAGACATGAAACGTTGCCGTAGAAGAGTGGAGCTGAAATTCTTAAACGAGTTCTCAAACATTGAGGCTTTCAAATTTTACAAGACGTGCGAATTAACCAAATGGCTTCTTCTCCTAGAGCTTTTACTTAACAAGGTTGTTTGCTCAAAATAATAAAGAGGGGAAATGAAGCTGTGACGTGAAGATCTGGAGGGAAATTAATTATCGTCACGATGTTCGCAGTGACGCCCTGTCATATCCCTCCCTAGCTGCCGCCATCAGACTTAGATGTGATCTGAATGGCGATTAGTGGGTAATGAGCTACCTAATCTGTATAGGGGGATACGATAATGTTACTGGGTTTGGTTAGATCACCACAGACATAAACGAAAAATGTTGACATATCATTTATTTGTGAATCATTTTTATGGATAGTAAAATTGAAAATAACAAATAAAGTTATTTAGTTTATATGCCTGTTTTTTTCACCGTTTCTTATTACCCGTTCATATCATACAATATATGGAAGAAGAAGGTATCATTTGCGTAGAGGGAGAGTGGGAAATCATTTAGGAAAAATACACCTATTAAATGACCTAAGGATTCTAAAAAGTTACTTCAAATTTTCAAAAAATGATCTAAAAGTATTAAAAAGAGTCGTAATAAAAATGTGCATGACCAAATCAAACACGCACTTTACAAAAATAAAAATAAAATACAAATGGGATGAATAGCCTCTAGCAACTAAATTCTTCCATTCTGGTAAGTAAATTATTGATTTACAAATATCTGCTTCAGAAGTAAGCAAAAAGTACAAGAAGTTCATCGACTATATATTAATCTTCTCATTTCAACAAATTTGCATTGAAAATATCTATGCATTTATAAAATATTGATGGTAACATACTTATTCAACAAGAATGCCTAAAAATGACTCAAAAATGCCTAAGATGACTCAAACATTCTTAAAAATGCTTAGAAATGGTTTTAAAAGCAGGCAAATCAAGAAAATATTACCTAAAATTCCAAAATAACAAAAAATGACCAAAAAATACCTACAAAATATACATTTCTACAACCAGAGGATCATGAGCAGAGTTTCTGTACTTATGAGCACTATCTGTGATGCATCAATAAAGAGATGACATGTCATCAAAATCCGGGCCCTGTATATAATCTTACTAATATTATAAATGCGAAAGTTTGTGTGTTTGGATGTTTGTTGCTCAATCACGTCAAAACTACTGAACAGATTCGAATGAAACTTTGTAGGTAGGTAGAGTATGTCCTGGAATAACATATAGGACTATTCCCAACCTTTAATTTTACATTAATTTTACAATACTAATGTTTAAACTTTTCGTCGGGCGAAGCCACGACGGGTAACAGCTAGTTTATGATATATTTGCATACATGGGTGTGCGGACTGAAGTTAATCTCATCTAGTCTGTTTGCCAGTGATAGGGAGGTCGGTGTTCGAATTCCGGTCGAGTGTATTGGCGGCGGTTTTTCCTCGTTGGTTTTCCACGGTTTTTTTTTATCCTTGTCACATTAGTGTGGCGGATATCTCGGACAGATATTAAGGCATGAAAATAACATAAAACTTTGTACAAAGTTGTTTCTTAACACTGAACTAGACACATCCTTAGTACTACACTCCGTATGAACATGGGCATGTGAGTTCTCAAAAGTTTGAGATCGAGTCAGGGTCAACATTATTTCCAAAATTAAAGAGAAAAAAATGGATATTCGAAGTTTTCAATTTTATTATGAAAAGTGTTTAGTTTAATTAATTTTGATTACATTTTAAGATACTATCTGATAGAAAAAGTTTCTCAATATTTCATTTTGTATAATATTATAAATACCTTGCAACTAAATAAACTTTAGTTAGAAATTTGAATTTGTATGATAATTTTTTGCTAAGAAAGTTATTACGATCCTAAAAAAATGTATATGAATGTGCTTATGGTTAATATAGGGATGTAGGTATTACAGACATTCTACTTGGAATATATTTTGCACAAATATTGTTTTATATTATTCAAACTCGAATAAAAGTCAGTGTTTTCATTCAAACTCGACCATAAGTGTAAAATGCTTCCTCGCGCACACCTTGCTATGAAGTTACTTAAAATACCTGATTCTCACTCATCTTACAGATTCAGGCAGGCGGGTCAAATTCCACATGGGAAATTTAAAATATTGAGGGGGTTGGACTAAATAAAATATATAGATATATCTATATAGTCACCATCTTATAAATATATTTTAGATTTAATCCAACCCTCTTAGTATAGTCACCATATTATATATATATTTTTTTCTTAAATTAATATATATAGTCACTATCATATATATATAAATATACGAGTATATTCAATTTAATCCAACCCCCTTAGTGTTTTCAATTTCTCATATGGAATTTGACACGCCTGTTGTATTTAGATCCTGTATTGGGCAGGTACAACTTCATTTAAAAATAAAGACCACAGGTTTTTGTCAAACAGGCGTGTAAACGCCAGTATAACTTAATATTTGCTAATTCCTTTACTAAACTTACCAAATAGCAAAATAAATACATTTTTATTACACTAATTAAATCGTTCTTTTAAATTATCATACATTAAAAAACTTATATTAATTTAAAATTAAATTAATACAAATGATATACAATAAGTAATAAATTATAGCACCCTCAATTAAATTGACTAATTTGAAACCTACAAAATATAAAAATAAATAATATTTATAATTTGTATAAAAGATAAACCCCTTTTATATTTTGATTAAAAAATAACAAATTATAAAATAAAATTATAAAAATTAATCAACTGAATTAAATATACTTCTTAAAAAAGTAGATAAGCTTACCTTAAAAATAGAATTTTTTATTACCTCTAATAACAAATTAATAATAATAATTAAACATTAATAATTACTACATATATATAGTCACCACCTTAAGGGTGCCAAATAGTATAGCCCTGAAACGTGTTGCAGAAGTTTAGAAGTCTCGTATTATTTAAGAAGTCGTTTGATATTTTTAAATATATTTTTTTCAGAAAAATGTAGGTGAAAAATAGCAGCAGGTTTCTGACCAGTTAAAAAGTTTAAATGTTGAGTTTGAAGTTAAAAAACAAACTAACGACGCTTTACGCAATGTAATTCTGATGTTAAAGTGAAAGGATAGAAACCTAGAACCAGCCTTCCTCTATCAAATAAAGTCATGTCATGGGTCAGGTCACAACAGAAAATTTTAAGGGATTGTTTTATAGATTTTGGTGTTAGCTATCACACTTTTTTTAAAACACTTCAAACTTAAAATGGGGTCAGAACTTTAGCCAACATTTTGATCAAAACAATATTAAAAAATATCAAGCCACTTCATAATCAGAGATTTCTAAACGTCTGCAACACTTTTCAGTGCTCTCCCATATAGCCAACCCTTTAGTAAAAAATATATATTTTAAAATACTTACTATAAGAAAAATAAAATTATCATTCTATACAATTTTAAGCCTTTCCCTATCTATTTTCCTCACAACCCGAAACCTTTTATTTCCAGCAATGGTTTGTGAGTGTTAAGATTTAAATCTTAACAATTGATAGCAAATGCGTGTTCGTGAGATGTGATTTCTCTGGTTTAGTTTTCTTTTGATAAGATAAAAAAAAATTGTTGGAGGTATTTAACGTACATTTTCTAAACTAACTGATTATAGCACCACATGAGAATTTCTATGAGTGAGAGTGAAAGAGCCTATCAATCTTGCCGGGAAAGGTATATTCACCTACCTTCCAGGGGTTATTTCACATGCCACAATCGACATGGGACCGACGGCTTTACTTCCTCTTCGAAGGAAGTTGTGCTACGGATTTTTATCGCTCAACAAGAACCCATCGACATCGGCTGGGTTTGAACCTACGAACATCGGGTCCTCAGGAAAGCACTTTACCCCAAGACCATTGAAGAGAAAACAATTGTTCACACATTCATGTGCTGCCAAACATTGCATATATATTGTGTATAGGTGTTCTGTCTTACGACAGGTCCATTCCTTTTGTCAGTGAACTTAGACCGCCAATGCACCCTGTCCCCTGCCTCCTCCATCAGCTCTCAGAATGTTCTCCTTTCCTTCAAGTTACCTAATATTTTGTTTAAAAATTTAACAAATTATGGTAATAGATTTCTGGTGAGTAAAGAGTAAACATGTGGTATCCTACATTCTCACATCTCAGATTTCCCCAAATAACACCTCATTTCCAAATTTACATACTCCTAAATTGTGTATTCTAACACCGTTTATAAAAATAATAATCGGATCGAATTCATCAAAAGGTTCACTCACTTTAGTGGTCGAATGGTCTAAGGAGTCACACTCACGTTAGACTGGCCTGTTTATGACAGGTAAATCAACAGATAGGAAGACGCGATGATATAATATATATATATATATACTAGCGGACCCGACAGACGTTGTCCTGCCCGAACGTTGGCTTTTCGTTTGGGTGGCATAATTGATTTCGATAATAAAACAAATACTATGTGATCATCACAATTACAAATTCACAATGAACTCCAATTAGTGAGTAACACAAATATTACAAATTCAGTGTTTGTCAAGACAACATACAAAATAAAACATCTTTTCATTTTTGGCATTTCGCCCACAACTCCACAAATATCAGCTGTATCGAAAAACAAACATAACTATGAATTATTCTCAGAAGTTCAATTATTCATGAGCTTTTCAGAAGGTTTTAACGGTCAATTATTGATGAACTTATGATTTTTTAACGGTCAATTATTAATATTAGATTCATTATTATAAATATTGGGGGTGGTGGTGGTGAAATTTTGAGGTTACATGTTCTGATATACAAAAAATCTTTTAAAAAAAAAATCCCCAAAAAATAAAAAAAATATAGAACCCGATTGCAGCGCCACCTACCGGGTCCAATTGTGAATCCAAACCATCCACGGACCCACTCAAAAACACACAAAAAATTTCATCAAAATCGGTCCAGCCATTTAGGAGTAGTTCAGTGACATACACACGTACAGAAGAATTATATATATAAAGATTTGATGGCGTGTGCTAGTTGTAGCGTGATAGTTCTTGGTTAGCATTGGCAGAATTTCGCAAGCTCATTGAGTTAAGATATTCTGCCAATGTTTCTGCAACTTGTCAGATAAAAGGGTTGCCAAATTTTGCATTAAATTGTCCTACATTTTCAATACAAACTGTTTTCATCATTTGCGTCTGAGGCAGTTGTAACTAGGTAGTCAGTGTGTACATGTTTTGAATAAACTTGTTCAAACAACGTGTGTTGTTTTAAATGTTCGATTGAGCAACCTAATTTCTCAATGTTTACATGAGTGGTGAATTTCACTTGTCATTCGCCACACATGTGGCTACGTTGGAAGATATGTTGCTCACCTCTGATCTATACGTTTCATATAAGTGCCAACAGATGGCGGACCGGCCATACAGACAATGTTTGGCAACCTGCCGCCGCGGGCCACACGAGCATCTAGGTCATTCTAATACCTTGATACATTTTAAACTATATTCAACAGGGGGCGTAGCTCAGATGGTAGAGCGCTCGCTTAGCATGCGAGAGGTACCGGGATCGATACCCGGCGCCTCCATCCTTACATTTTAGTCGAAATCAATTGTCTTCTAATCTTAGGAACCCTTCAATTTTACTACCGATTTAAAGCATTCGAAGAAATTGTGTGACTTATTTTGTCAGTTTTAAATGTCATGGTGTGTTACAATTCTACGCCAATATGGGTAAATTTCCTCTAAATTATACCTCCCTCATTTCTAGCCCATTAACGCAATTAACTGCAGAAAGCCCGATAGAGGAATTAAGACAGTGGGCCAGTTTTCATAGTCAGACTGAGTACGTCTCAAGAGCGATGCTCTACTAAATACAAGTCAACACCTACCTAAACTCGAATGGAATGGTCCAATCTCGCATATTAAACTGGTCCATTCCATTGTGGTCCAGGTAGATGTTGTATTTAGTATAGCACCGTCTTGAGACGTACTCAGTCTGACTATGAAACTGGCCCAAGCTGGGAAAAAACACACATACAGGTAAGATTATCGGCGCCTAAGACTGGTAATATGGAAAAAGTATCGATACTCGAATAATATCGAATGGCCTAAGCCCAGGCTCAGCAACCTTGTCGCCAATCACCCACCACAATTGGCGAATTGGCCATGAAAGTGTGGGAGAGTTTGAGTTTGTCAGCTCTCACAGTAAACTAAACTTTTTTCCTTGACGACGTGTGCTGATTGTAACTTGATATTTCCTGCATATCAGTGAAAGCACTTCGCTTTCTGAACGATTCAATGACGCAACACCACCACCCAATATTCCCTTTCACTCCTTTCCTCCAACACTTCGTTTAAACTCTGCATTCAGACAAAAGGAGTATTATTATTAGCACCACGTCTTACTACCCGTTCGGGTTATACGCTTAAGTACTATTTACACTAATGGATTAGGAATTGGGAAGGTTGAATTTAGAGGAAGTGAACCCGCATTTGCGTGGAGGGAGAGTGGAAAACCATTTAGGAAAAACCACCCCCAGTTCACCCGATCGAGATTCGAACCTCGATCTCCCTGTCCTCGGTGGTCTGGCTCAACACGACTGGCGCGTTAGCCAACTACGCCACCGAGGCGGGTACCTACAGTTTAACGTGGAATCCGAACCACGGTGGAGGCCTGGCATTCCTCACATTCACAAGTTGTGATTAATACACGTCTTGTCAGAGGTGAAGGAAGGGTTTGGCAAGCAGATAAATCAGTGCAGGGACCGAGAATTGAACCCCGGACCCTCAGCACAGAAGTCTGACACCTTAACCCTAGACCACCAGGTCACCCGAGTATTAAATGTCTCTTTATATTGTCTTATATTTTCGATCTGAACAATTTTTACCCTTAGTGTCTGAGGCAGTTGTAACTAGGTAGTCAGTGTTTACATGTTTTGAATAAACTTGTTCAAACAGTGTGTGTTGTTTTAAATGTTCGATAGAGCAACCTAATTTCTTAACGTTTATAAGAGTGGCGAATTTCACTTGTCACTCAACAGGCTCAACATTTCCGTATTACGCTGCGTAATTTAACTTTTCCTGAACCTATGTTGTATTTTTACTACAGTAATTACTAACAGACCTAGTTTGTAATTATTGTTTCTTAATTTTTAATGAACTCATTTGAAACCGTTCATGGGGTGGCCGTCTCCTAATCTCAATATTATCATCTTGTCTACACCATAATTGTAGTCTATGAATTATAATAGACATGTCGTGGTACTTAAAATGTTTACACGGGGGATTTATTAATAAAAGTAGTAATACTGGGATCAGCTTCGGTGGCCACATGGTCTAACGCGCTACTCTCGTGTTAGAGTAGACTTCCTTTGACGGGGAGATAACGGTTCGAATCTCTATCGGGAGTACTGAGGGTAGTTTTTCCAAAATGGTTTTCCACTCTTTCCTTAAGCAAATGCGGGTACGCTTTCTCTGAATATAACCTTCATAATCCCTAAAACCATCACAATAATAATAATAATTATTATTATTATTAGCACTGCGTCTTACTACCCGTTCGGGTTATACGCACTTACGCTAATGTGCAATGGTAGGGTGATTGTGAGATGAAATGGAGGACATACAGTTTAACGTGGGATCCGAACCACGGTGGAGGCCTGGCATTCCTCACATTCACAAGTTGTGATTAATACACGTCTTGTCAGAGGTGAAGGAAGGGTTTGGCAATCAGATAAATCTGTGTCGGGACCGAGGATTGAACCCCGGACCCTCAGCACAGAAGTCTGACACCTTACCACTATACCGCCAGGTCACCTCGTAATTAGTACATAGGCGTATAACCCGAACACATAGTAAGACGCGGTGCTAAAACAAAATAGTACACTGGACTATTTATGAAATAATAACACATTAAAATTGCACTGGTAAGGTATTATACCCATGTGCTAGACTTGTATAAAATACTCCTTGATTTACAAGTAGCTTTGTGAAACCAAATTAAAAAACTTACTTGTATAATAAAACACTTGTAAATTGTTTATTCTCACTTAATTTTACTTATAGCTTTATGAAACATAATTTCTTACAAGCTACAAGTAAATTCTCTTGTAAATTGTAGACTTGTAATATAGGGCCTACATCACCTAGAGGAAGGGAGATACAATCATTAGACCTCTGAGTCACGCTCAGTAATTCGGAGCCTAGAAGAATAAAAACACAAAATGGCGGTCTACGCCATGCACTGACAATACTGATAACGTCCAAATCAAATAATTTATTGTTATACATAGGCCGTAATAACCATAAAAACTACCCTATTGGTCACGTGGTATGAGGTGTCACTCTCGAAATATACATTACTGTCAATGACGGGGTTATTGGGGTTCGAATTGCGGTTTTTTGGTACAGAGTTAGTTTTTTTTTTGTTAAATTGTTTTCTACTCGCCCTCCACTTAAATACGTGTACATTAAATCTAAATTCTGCTTTTCTCATCTCTTAGCCCAAATGGGTGGTAAGACTCGGTGCACAAGAAACACACAATGATAATAATAGCAATAGTAATAATAATAGTGATATTTATAATAATGCACCAATCTAAAGGCTAACCTCATTATCCATGGTTCTAAAATCCCCCTCTGCCCCTAATGCATACGTCAGTTCCACCAATAAAATCGCGTGGTGTTAACACATGCGCACTGCGTGATAGGTGTGTGTGTGTGTGTGTGTAAGTGTGTGGTATAACAAATGAGTGCAAACATGAATACATATTAGAGACGGTTACAAGCCACACAAAGTTACAGATACCCCCTCTCTTCCCCTCTCTCCCCCTTACCCCCCACTATAAATTATCATTACGCTTTATTCGCGAGATATCACTTTATGTATGGTCGAGAGGGTGGAGGGTGGGATGTTGCCCACAAACGAGTGTTACACGGCAAAGTTTGTAATTAGATGAAGCGACGCTGGCGCTCCTAGCGTCGGCTTGATGTAATACACCACTTCATTCTGCTCGCTCGCTCACTAGCGCTAATAAACTCTATGATGTTCACAAAATGATGCCATAACCATTACCTCATTATTCTACCCCTCCCCTCCCGCCGTTGCATACAATATGGTAATTGTGGAGGGGGAAGTAGGATACGTACTTTTTTTTTTGCTGCCCCCTTCCCCCTGTCCCCTCTTTGCAATATATATAAAAACAGGCATCAAAGGGGGCTGATAATGAAAATTGTATCGCACGGTAGTTTGATTCGCATTTACGATGAATCAAATTCTGTGATGTTTTAAATTGGCGAGTTGGATAAAGTGGTCACTCGCTATAGATTTCCTGACCTAAGAGAAAATAATCGACAATAAGCCGACAATCGACACAGACAGTGCGCGCAAAAATAATCAACTAAAAACTATTGATAGCACTAGATTAAGATTTATTCAATTAGGAATTAGTATAAAGTTTTATTTAAAACTATTGTGGAAATTATAAAGTGGATCATAGCCCAGATCGGCGAGGATGCGGAATAAATATCGGGCCCATTTAGTTTGGTTTTATATTGGCAGGTAGGTCCAGGCTCAAATCCCAGCTGGATAGTTTTCAATAAATTATCTTCCACTCTCCCTTTACACAAATGTGGGTACATTTTCTCTTATTCTTACCGTCTTATCCTACACCATTTATGTAATTAAGGTGGGACTGTAAGGGACGCGAATAAAGGCCCTTTTTTTTTGCAGTTTTTATATCATAACTTTTTTGGTGAAAATAAATCAGATAATGCTCTAGTTGAAACATAAGAATTTAATTTTCTTCATATGGTGACCTCAATTTCTTGAATATCTGTCAAGTGTGTCCTGGAATTTAATTACCACATTTGTCTCTTCATTCAAAAAGTTTGTCATCTGATGCTGCTCCCATGACAGATATTCAACAACTGTTGAGATTACCCACCATGTTTTTACTGGAGAAATATATTAATTTTTTTGGCAAAAAAACCCAACAATTTTGCTATGAAAACTGCAAAATCACTCGCGTCCCCTCACGGTGAAATATAGCAATTGTATAAATAAATTAATCGCAAAAATGCTATAGTGTTTCTAATGCGTACTAACAAATAGGTATTTATTGTCTGTGGGTTTTATAAAACATTTTATCCTGTTTATGAATACCAAAATGTGATGTTATGTGATGTTTCATTATCACGTTGATAAAAGTACTTTTTTTGTTTGTTTGAAACCAGTTATCTATAATCATCCTCTTTGGTTTCAAACTTTCATTTTTAGTGACCGGTTTTATGACATACTGTCTATATCCAAAACTTAAAGATACATCAACCAAGACCAGTTGTAGGAGATGCTATCTATTTTCAAAACTTATAGATAGATACATCAACCAAGACCAGTTGTAGGAGATGCTATCTATTTTCAAAACTTATAGATACTTCAACCAAGACCAGTTGTAGGAGATGCTATCTATTTTCAAAACTTATACACACATCAACCTAAAATTAAACTTACAAATGTGTTATATTATTATATTTTATCGACCAGGAATTTGTTGATTAAAAATAAAGGATAGATAGACTTATGTATGTCGCTAATAGTAATAGGGGTAGGTTAGTTTATTGTAATTTAAATAGGTGTTAGTATTTTGCACTAATGCACATGTTCACGTTATTGATAAACTGATAAAAGATTTGTATACAAGTTACCTAAGTGACATTTGGTCAAATAGCAAAATTATATTTACACTATTTAAATTGCTCATGACATTAGAATTAGTTTTAATTTTTCGGGAGCAAACACCACGTAATTACGACAATCTTCTGGTAATAGGGTTGTACTAAATATATTGATACTGAGATTTTTATACAAAATAAAAATGTTTGTATATATTCATGTTCCCCTGATCAAAAAAAAAGTTTTTTTATGAGTTATGAGTGCCGTTTCAATCTTTTGCTCTCTGTAGAGTCTAACACATTTAGTTTAATTTGCTAAAATTTCGTATCCAAGACTGATTTTTATCTTATCTCATCTCAATGTACGAGGTCCGCTTCATGGCAACATGGCAACATGACTTCTAGCCTAGAAGAATACTGCACGAGTGCCCAACCTACGGATGTCTGATATATATCTGCCCATGCGTCAAGTTGATCGTTGGATTGCAGGAATATAGTGCACTCAAATACATAACAAACAATAGATCCACGATCATAGCTTTTACGTAAGAAATATAAATTTTAAAAAACCCGCCGCATCTTAATACCCGTTCGGGCTATAATCTCATACATTAATTACGTTTATGGAATTGAAATGAGGAAGGTAGAGCTATAGAGACGATGTACCTGAATTTTCGTGGAAGGAGAGTGGGAAACCATTTAGGAAATATCACACTCAGAACACCTGAACGGGGATTTGAACCCCAATCTCACTGTCACCGAAAATCCAGTACAATACGAGACGTTAACCCATGCAACCACGGGTATAATAATAATAATAATAATAATCGACTTTAATGGCGAAGTTAAGGCTACCGCCTTTTCTTACACTTAACCAATACAATTAAAATGAAATTTAACAAAATGACACATTATATAAAAACACACAAAAAAGGTATAAAAACTAGAGCTAAGATACACAAGGATTATGTAATATGAAAACGCACGCGCACACACACACACACACACACACACACAAGGTGTGATTACGTCTCATACTCCTCAATCTCACGGATGAGCTTCCATAATAATAATAATTTCAATTTAATTTATTATATTGCTGGCCAACAGTCGTGAGATCTATGACAGGCCAGCACTGAAAAGTACACAAGTACCTTAAAAGCACGCACAATAATAAAATAAAATAATTTTGTTTCATTAAGTTACTAGCAATCACTTGTGATTACAAGTGAAATTTTACAATTTACAACTATTTTTTTACAAATAAGTTTTGTGTTTGGTTTCATAAAGGTTCTTGTAGCGTACAAGTACTTGTAAATCAAGGAGTAAGTTATTTTTTACAAGTATCAATACCTGAGTAAAATACTTTACAATCACAATTTTTATTGGTGTTTTTATAGAAATAGTCAAATAGAAAACATTAATCACTTGTGTAAATAGTTAAAGGTATCATGAACATTAACTATTTTTACAGACTCTGATGACAAACTAGACGAGGGGATTATTGAGGTTAGGAAAGGCCACGTAATTTCAAAAATAGAATTAATATGCACTTTATCACATTATTTGAATATAATGAACGATTACGAATGAATTCATTGAAAATAAAGGAATTAATATGCACTTTGTCACATTATTTGAATATAATGAACGATTACGAATGAATTCATTGAAAATAAAGGAATTAATAAAATATATCTTTTAGAGCATCCGACTCAAATAAATCAATCACTCTCTGTAATTTTACTTTATTTTCTTTGGTAGTTTTATCCAAAAAAGGTTCCAAACAAAATATCTTTATTTTTATTTATGTTTTTAATAACGGCTATTTTGTTCTCTAATTTCAACAGCCTTAAACTTATTTTCAATATTGTATGTATTTTGTTGTTGCAAACTGATTGTGTTGATAATTACATTGTAAATAAAACAGCTGATTTGTAGATATTTACTACAAGTGTACCAACATTTACAAGTCAAACTATTTTTTTTATTAACTCCGTTATATTTATGATAGTAAGACATTCACTTGTAAATTGTAGATTGTAAACTTGTAGCTTTATTAAATAGGGCCCAGGGGCTATTTCATAAAACTGTAAGTCCACAATTTACAATTCATAAGCTACATAACATGGCTGTAAATATAAATGTAACAGCAAAGCAACATCTTACATTTATATAAAATTAGGTATAATCATGATCACAAAAAAATCACAACTAGGAATAAAATACAACCATCTTTGGTGGTCGCATAATTAAGGCGTCACTCTCACAATAGGTTGGATTGCCGAGGACAGGGGGTCAGAGTGAAAATCCCCGCCAGGTGCATTTGATAATTTTTAAATCATCAAAATCCGTGCCCTGCTTATTATATACAATGTTTCCAGACCACTGTCGTAGCTTAAAAGTCGTCGCAATTCGAAGCAATGCGTTAAAAAATAATAATTACCGATGCATGTACTGCCTTGCAATCGGCATATACGTCATATTTGTCATAAATAACCCACTGTAACTAAAATAAACACTGTAGGCTTTATATTTTGAAAAAGGGTAAGCATGCAAATCATTGGACACAAGCAAATGATAGTTTCATTTTGGTAAAGTGTATCTACGAAACAAGTGCCTCAAATTCGTGGCATGGGGGCAATTGAAAATCGTCGTAAATCGAGGAATAACTGTGTATGTAATATATAGTATTACTATAATAATTATATAATATATATCTAATATACTTATATAAAAATTGATTAAAACGGTATATAAATTACAAAGTTTAACCATTTATAAAATAAGAACAGAAAATAAGTATGATTTCCAAATAATAAAACACTCATTTTGACTAATTTTTAAAGGCTAGCTAACATGCATAGTTTAATATTTTAAAAAGCGTGTTTTCAAGTTTTAATATATTATACAAAATCTCAATAAAGACAAACACTATTATATTTAGTTTGTTCAATATAAATAGTAATAGTTCACTATTTTATGGCGTATTAGAGGTTCATCAATGTGAATAAAATGTACTACTCCAAATATGGATTGCTTATAGTTGAGGTAAGCCGCGTGAAATGCGCTTCATTTGTTCTACTCATATATGCACATAGTTCAAGTTTCCAGCTTGTGTCTATTGAACTTCATCCAAATGTTGTGAGTTCACCTAAAAACGACCTTTTTGGATCGACAATACAGGGAAACTACAGCGAAGGTAGCTGTGGAAGGTGAAGAGATGCATTTCATTTTTACTTTCTCTCAACCTCTCAAATAAATACAGTATTGTGATCGTAAAAATAAACAACAGAGCCTGAGATTTTGATGGATGTCGACGTTTCATGACTCCCTGAAACTATAAATGTGGTTTTTGCACCGTCTGTCTATCTGTTACTCGAACTAGAGCCCAAACCATTTTACCAATCGGACTAAAACTTGGTATCTAGGGTTTTTATAACGTTCCCCATAGGAGGTTTTGGAATCATCTTTCTAACCCTAAAATTAAGAGTAGTGTATTTAAAGGCTAAATATGAAAGATTCCATTTTCTCAAAATAGGCTCTAACTTATTTTTTAATTAAAATTCATATATAGGCACTGTTTAATGAAACAAACGAAATGGTGCATCTCATTTTCCGAACAAAACTACTCTAACTACTTTTTTTTAAATTTCAAACTTTCAAAATTCAGTCATCAGTAAAATACCCTTAAATTACTTGTATTTGTACAAATAAAATATATTTTTATTTAGACTGTACAAATAATCCCAGATTACCTCATTAATTGAACTGTAGCGTAAAGAACTACTGCGCCGCATACAGTGGTATTTATTATGATAAACTTTAAAACCACTAAAACAATCCTCAATTATCTTAATATTTTATATTATTTTGTCAAAAAAAACTTTTATTCGATTGAATAAGGTTAGAATAATGTTTCTCTTCATTTAGTTTGATTTAAGAACTGTGACATTTCGCTTAAAACGACGATGAGATTAAGCTAAGATCCCCTTTTCATTATTATTTTTAAAATTACCAAACAAAATATTTAAGGCTTTTAAATATTTGGAGACAAGCTGATACCCTTAACCTCTAATTTGACGTAGACTATGTTTTATAATAACACTTTGGCTATCTAATGATATAAAGTCACTCTCACCGGTCTAGGACAACTGGGCGCCTGTCAAGACGTAATAATTGTTTTTCTTGCTAAATATTCATTTTTGAAGTTATTTAAAAAAATTAATAACAAAAGAAACTAAATGTGTGTGTTTGTATAAAGTTATACTACATGATACTATACAATTTTGAAAATTTTTTGTAAGACAAAAGACCTTTAAAAATAACCACTTAAATATGACCTAACATAACCTAACCTAACTGGCGCTGAGTTGTTTGTTTTAATTTTTTACAATTATAACATTTGATTTTTTTTTAAATTGACCCTGTTGCGCAGTTGTCTTGGCACCCAGTCTTCCCAGTGCCCAGTTAGCAAGCGCCCATTTGGCGGCGCCCAGTTGTCCAGACCCGCACTCTTGACGGGGCGATCGGGGTTCGAATACGGTTGGGTGTTATGAGGGTGTTTTTCTTAATTTGTGATACCCACTCTCTCTCCCTGCTAATGTTGGAACACTTCCTCTCAATTCAATTCAATTAATTCCTAGCTCGTTAGCGTAATTAGTAGATATGCATATAGCCCGAACGCGGCGAGAAACACCTTCTTAATTAACGGTATTTCTGAACGTACGCTACGCGTCTCACTATCGCACTAAACGGCTTCTTTAAGGTGGTATGGAAGGGAAGCGAGGAAAATCCAGTGTTTGCAGCAGCAAAATATATTTTTAGCCAAAATAAATAAAATATTGCTCCAATACAAATATATAATTTAATTTTCTTCCCAAGGTGACCTTAAAATTCCTTGAATATCTGTCAAGGGTGTTCTGGAATTATTGAATGACAACCTTTTCTTTTCACTTAGAAAGTTTGTCATCTAATTATTCTCATGACAGATATTCAACAAAATATGTTGTTATCACCATGTGAAGAAAATTAAACTTTATGTTTGTATTGAAGTTATATTTTATTTTATTTAGCCAAACTGGAGTAATATTTTATTTTATTTGGTAAAAAAAAGTTTTGCCATAAAAACTGCAAAAACACTGGCCTTTTCTCGCGTCCCCTTCCACCCCACCTTAAGTGAGCCATACAGAATTGTTTCAAACAAAATAAAAATGAATACGTTTTATTTTAACAATATCGACTGGTTATTTAAAACTTTGCCTACTCCAGAAAGTTCTATCATAGCACAGCTCACATACACTTGAATAAATAACATTTTTTTTTCTTTCTAAATTAAGTTGTTTTAACCTACCCGTTGTTTTTTATTTTTGTTAATGTGACACACACACATACACAAACACACACACACACAGCTTTTGTACTGCCTCACAAAAGTATTATGGTATTACGCCGTCGCTGGGAAACAAGAGGCATAATCAAAAAGACCACTTCACTATGTAAATATTTTTACAGCATTACGTTCAAGCGAAAATGAAAACTAACACAAACTCGAACAAATTTCGTTTCAGCATTGCTCGCGTTACGATGTTGACGACATTACGGGAGTAGAAAGAGCAAGTGGCGGGTAGAGGGGGTGTGGGTAAAGGCCACAGTACAGTCACTTACAAACTCCAATGCACAGAGTTACACGAGTCGACCAACTTCAGTCCGCGCCTACAGTACATACAGGCTAGCATTTATTTTAGGACTGGAAAAAAATAATCTTTTTGATGGCTTGAAAGTACAAATCACCAGAGTGCCTGTCTAATGAGCTTAGAGTTCTGAGTTTAGTTCCTGGGATGGTCGAAAAATTTATCATTGGTGAAATGTGGGTTTACCATTTCACACTGATGAATTAATGGCCGGGGACTGGATGTTGTGCTTGTCCTAGTTTAAAGATAAATTATAAGTCATATGAAGCTATGACAGGCCTAGCAAACCGGTGGTAGAAAATATATGGCTTGAATAAAAAAACTGACCCAGGCCATAGGCTGGAAACAGTAATGGACGTAGAATTTTTTTTTATAGTTCAATGAATAAAATACTATATTCCTTTATCATATATCATTGAGATTTTATTCAATTTTCTGATTCATTTTAATTTTTGAAATACAATAGGGCGATATACTATACTGATTTTCCCTCCATACTTGAATTTTGAGCTTTTTATAGCAAACCAATATAAATAGAGATTAAAATATATTCCCCGGATTAAGTATCGAATAATCCTTGGGGTGTGTGTTGTACTTTTACGTAGGATATCAGAATATTTTCCACTTGCCAGAGCAGCACGCAAACAGCAAAGTGTTTTAAATTCTGGAGTTGACACGATAAATTATAGTCCTACATAACCTAAAATATAAATCAACTTAGCTAATTTGCATTGGCAGCAGGATGAATGCTAACGTTGTGTCAATGAAAAACTTGAAGATTTTAGCAATTTCATCACTTACCGGTCATAATTTACTGAAATGGCAAAAGATTTAGTTTCAATGAACATACCTTAAGTTTACCTTGAAAGGTAGCAAGCTTAAGGTGGGATGGAAGGGAATGCGAGGAAAAGCCGGTACAAACATAGAATTTAATTTTCTTCACATGGTGACATCAACATTTCTTGAATATCTGTCAAGGATGTTCTGGAATTTAAGGAATTTAATGACAACGTTTTATCTACATTTAAAACGTTTATCATCTAATGCCGCTATGCTCATGACAGTTATTCAACAACTGTTGATATCTCCGTGTGAAGAAAATTAAACTATATGTTTGTATTGGCGCAATATTTTATTTATTTTAGTCCAAAAAATGATTTGTCATAAAAACTGCAAAAACACTGCCTTTTCTCACGTCCCCTTCAATCCCACCTTAACTCATAAGTAGAGATGGGAAATTCGATTCCTCGATACCTATCGATTCTTAAGCGTATCGAGAGGATCAAGAATCAAGAAAATACCTCGATTCTTGATGCCTCGATTCCTAAAGATACGTGCAAATGATCGTGAATGCTTTACTAAGAGATTAATGAATATCAAATGTTAAAGGCCGTTCGTAACGCATTTTTACTTTAATCATTCCAAATATGTGTATAATAAAACTTATTAAAGCATTGATTAGATTTTAAAACCTAAAAATTGATGTTTTGCTTCAATATGTAAACATAACTACCGTGGTAGCATAATGTATTCAATAAAAAAACACAAACAAACCTCCATATTAACAGATACCAACCCTATGTTAAGAAATATATTAAGATTGCTTTGCAAATTTACTGCCACAAATTAAATAATAATAATATAGGTAAAGTTTATTTCAAAATTTTAAAGCCAAAATTAAAATCATGACTGTAATTTTTAAAGGCAAAAATGTTTTAAAAGTCTAATTAATATTTGATAGATCTTTACCGAAATTTCCAGAATAAAATCAAACTGGTAGTAATAAAAGTTTCACCTATCACGGCAGCCATATTGGTTTCTATTAACATAAACCAATATGGCCGTTCCCACTTCATTTCAGGCCTATTTAATTAAGAATCGAGTATCAAAGAATCGAGGTAAAAAATTTAAGAATCGAAATCGAGAATCGGAATCGAAAAACTGGTATCGTCTCATCTCTACTCACAAGGTTCCACTATGGCGTAGATTATCAGATAATACCAGTGCAATCCGCCAAGGTAAGACTGATAATTTTAGAGGTGAATGGACTGTACACAAAGACGTTGAAGGAACGTCCTTAAATGAGACATTACTGCACAGGCGTTTCGTTTATCGGGTATGTTGGGGGTTGGGGGAAGAACTATTAATAGTTTAAAAGGAAGGTCTACACTATATTGAATATTATCTAAGCTTCCATAGTAATTATTTCAATTGGTAAGTAATGTTTTAAATAACCGATTATGTGGGCGCGTGGTCCAAGGCAGGTGTCTTCAACCTTTTTATGTCCAAGAGCCGAAGTTTATGTCTCTCGTTGGCTCACGAGCCGCAATACTGAACCGACAATATTAGGATTGAATAGATATTAAAATATTCGTATCAGCTCATTCTTAAGGTGCGTTTAGACTATGCCTTTTTTCATGCAACATGAGGCATGCGACTAGACGCACCGGAAAGGCACGTTGGGGCATGCGACTGCGACTAGCCGCAGGTAGTCGCAAGTTGCAACACTCTTGCCTCACAGTCACTAGAGAAATGTTAAAAGGTAATTTGTATTAGAGCCATTGCAACCTTTTCTAAACTCACCTTCACATAACCATAGAGTGCCCTGACGATGACCAGGCATACTTCTGGAATTATCACTGAAATCGTTGACACCAATATTTTAAACGGGTACATCAAACTCTGATAACTGTCAGCTGTTGCCAAAAAACCAAGCGTGACCGATAATCGTGTACTTGCTGGTACGGCATCCCTAAATGTAGTGTCTTGTTTTGAAATGTGTGGTCCAACCATACTCAGCAAAATATCAAGATCATTTGGGGACATTCTTGTGAAGTTCCTAAACAATCGACCTCTATATAATTCCCACACTTCTGATAGTATTCCTGCACTTAATGAACGTGATTCTAGAAACTGACTCATCCAAAACTCACGACGCTTGCGTTTCTTTTGACGTCGTAAAATGATTATAGCTGCAGCGACGCCTGCAGCAAGTACTTCCCGCGACGACATCTCTAAGGGTTCAGCCAGACTGACAAGCGTGCGAGCGAGCGAGCGCGTAATTAGCAGATAGCTCTCTGTAGTTGTTGACGAGAAGGTTCCGAATCTTGGCTCAGTGAACTGAGGGGGGTTTTAAAAAGTGATTTATTGTTGTGGTTTTCTCATCCTCTCTCCACGCTAATGGCGATTCTTATTTGTAAAGGTCTACTTTGATTATAATATTGAAGTATTTTAACATATCAGTTTTATATATATACATAGGTATGGTTTATGATCTTACCAATTAAATTAGGCCGCTAGTAGCAAGTGTGCCAAACCTATCGATATTAATAAAAATGTCAAAATGAGAAATTTTCCTAGCACTCAATGAACCAACATATAATAATATTGCCGAGCGCCTGTAAACTAGACTGTACCGGGTCTAGCGCGCGCTTGAAAAATAAAACCAGTTCTATCTTTAAAGCGCGCTCGCTCCAATCTGGCTACCTCTCATTACAACCAATGTGTTCTATTTTCTATTTTAGTCGCTCGCGCGCTCGCCCAGTCTGGCCGCCCCCTAACGCATGGAAAGAGATGAGAAAGTGTAAACAGGTCGAGTTGTATAAGGCAAGATGCAAGAGGCAAGACGCATCGAAATAGGCAAACCTCTGCGCATATAATGTTGCATGGAAGGAGGCAGAAGTCTAAACACACCTTTATACACTCACACCCACACCAGGGATTAGGATTTCTCACGAAGTATGTTCTTTTAATTTTTAAAAAATTTTCATAGCAGAAGGTAGCACAATCTCTCTTGTCTACTAGAGCTGTTATTTGCCATTTAAATATATATATATATATATATATATATATATATATATAT